>DWQX01003156.1:0-18849 GCA_018245475.1 Pharmacophagus antenor
CCCCCCCCCCCCCCCCCCCCCCCCCCCCCCCCCCCCCCCCCCCCCCCCCCCCCCCCCCCCCCCCCGCCCCCCCCGCGCCCCCCGCCGCGGGGCGGCCGCGGCGCGGTGCCGTGCCGTGGACTGGTTTCCGTTGTTTCGCAATAACGCGGGTTCAATGACGCCTCCATACTTATAATTGGCGGTGTGTCACGACCGTAACTACGCCCCTTCACTTGTGAGTTCCACATTAATCTTCACGATTCCCATCACGTCTCTAATGCGTAACTTGGAGTCGTTAGGCATCTCGCTTAAAGCATTCCACGATAATTAATACAAAGGAAAAATCAGTATTGCATCACGTTACTTCCATGGTCCCAGCGGAAGAAAACTTCAAATGATTACATACGAAGATAATAAAATAACAGTTAAGAAAGGGCGCACGACACTCGATTATTGACTTGTCTACTGACCTACAAAGTTAGCGCCGAATACAAACAGACGCGCTCAATAAATAATTCACGTATAAAATAAAAACTAGAATTGTTTTGAAACTAACCACATTTTAATAATAACTTTACATAATACAATAAACGAATATCCTTTTCTAGTAGAATTTCTATAAGTTAAAATTTTACATTAAATTTAGAGTGCCAGCTTTTCGTATAAAATATGTTTTAATGTAACAAACCTTTGTTTTTTTGTATACTCTGTTTTAAGTTTATTTAAATATCGAATAGTAATTTTCTTATATGGTTTTAGTGTCAGTTTTTTCGTGTCCTATATTTATTTGTATAATGGGTTGTTTATTAATTGGAACAAATTGATAAATACTCAAACTTGGCAACGGTAAGAGTAAGGCAAGAAAGCTGTAAAAGCGGCGTGTCAGCGACAGCGCGGAGCGGCATAACGCGGCGTTGACCTCGCGCGCGAGCGACGACCCAGCGTCGATCGCGGACGACGGCACCAACTGCGGCTCAAGCCCAGTCTAATTGACGACATCACAATACTGTCATTCGCGAAACCAAGTCCACCCATAAATTGGACTCCCCTAACGACGAACGCAATTTCAAAAGATTTTTCATATCAAACATTTGCAAACAAAAAATTTGCAATGAAATAAATACATGTCTGTAACAACAGTCTAATTACTTTGATTTTTTAAATCAAATTCCATATTGTAATTACAGTTGATAGTAGATTTCATGAATTAAAAAAAGTTTACATTGCATTTAACAAAAAAAAAGTCGTGTTGCCTTAAGATAGCATTCGATATGTAAATATTCCGAAATAGCGTCCGGGTGTACTCTAGTGAGTGTCGTAAGCGACGTGGTCGATGACTTCGAACGTTCTAGTACATCTCTCCGTGAGGCGTTACGTAACTGCGTGAAAGTTGACATCCGCTCTGCAACCCCGCCACCAGTGTTTTCGTGCTGAGTCAATGTACGATGCACTACCGAAAATTTTAAATCACTATAATTTAATTTATTTTTATCACCTGAGACGGCGCGATGTGAAGTTTTCAGCCGGGTCGACGACCGCTAGCATCTGTATCAATGCTGATTTTACTTACATTGAAGTATTAAGTCGTAATCGTTATAATTGTCACATGAGGATATAAAGCACATGAAAGTTAAATAAGGAAAATCGCTCAAATTAAAGCTTCTACAAATATATAGGTACAACTTCTACAAGACTTAAAATAATACAATACTTTAATTATTGGTAAAACTATTCAATACGTCATTCATTTTTAGCACGAAATCAAAGAATTTTATAACTTATGATTGAGTTCTATCCTATGGCTACTTAATATATCGTACCCTAGGTGCGACAGTGTCACCTTTACAAATTTTAAAAAATCAGTAAATATAATGTTTGTATATTTTTTAAAATATATTTCATTAAAAAGCTAAAAGTTAGCGATATTGTAAAACCTATAAATCTTGTCTAAATCTAAAAGTATCATATTTTTAACGATATAAAAGTTTTTAATGCTTCTTTTGACAAGTTGTATTTTTGCATCAGTAACAATGTTGCACCGGGGCTATAATATCTTGGGAACGAAATATTTCTAAATACATTTGTTTTTTAAAATTAACATTGCTGTATTAACGAACAAATATTAAATTAAGTACTCTGGGCAATGTAAAGAAATATAAGCAAAAAAACAGCAAATAATATTTATATATTGAAATTGAATAACGTAACAGCATTAAGACGTGACAGATCTCGTTAGAGATACATTAGCATCGTACTCCAACGTGGACAATACGAAATGTCATTGTCATAACGTTATCATAATCGAGGAGTTTTTATATAATTCTGGGTCAATGTACCGAAGCGGTGTTTTGTTCGGCTTATCTGTACGGAGCTATCGAGCGGGCTATGTATGTCACTGATAATGCAACAAGCTGTGTACATATATAAAGTACATATACTAAACAAAGGAGTGCTAATGCGAAGAAAGCGGACCCCGTGTTAATATCGTAATAGATGAAAGAATTTTAAATTAATGCATTTCTATCGTCGATCGACGAATGTTTATTTGTGCAAGTATTGCCATCGAATTACTCTCGAAAAAAGTCCCATGCTATTCAAAGAAGGATAACAAAAACTTTTGCCCAGAAATAATATAAATCCGATCCATCAAAAAAGGTCGAATTGTTACCATGATTGGCGTTGTCTAAGTATTATCACATCCATTTTTATATATGAAGATTAGTGTATTATTTAATTTTATTCGTGGTACTTTGTTAATTATTGTACAACATAAACCCAAAAACTATAATTATTTACAATTTGTTTGAAAAAGTAAAAGAGTAAAGGAAGGAATAACGTGTCGGTGTTAAATATGTAATTATTTTTAATCTACGTTCTAAAAAAAAAAATTGTTTTTACAGTTACATTTCGACCATTATCACTATAAGAATTCATTATACGAGAAACACTAATTTTAGTAAATATAATAGGAATTTAAATATGTACCCTTGAATAACAATTTCCATATAACCCATTATATCAGTTTTCGAATTCTACATTGAAGATCTTTGCAAAATATATTCGCTTTATCTTCTTATATCGATGTGTAAAACAATAAATATTTGATTAATTTTGTTAACAAAATTTTATTATTTAATCTATTGATACTTTGATCACGACAGTTATAGTTATTATAAAATAAATTAGAATTCATAGCGTATATGATATAACAATAATAGCTATCCGCTTATTGGATCATGTTAACCACATGCGTGCGGCCTTTCGGACCATGTGTCAATGTACCCCGCGCCTGACTCACCCACCGATCGTAACCTGCGAATAGCGGAATCGCCTTCATCGTTGCTGGGAAATACTGAATTTAAACCATACGAAAACGGTTGCACGCCGTATGTGCAAGGCTTTTCTAAGGCAAAGGAAGTGGATGGATGAATCACATATTAAAGTAATTTTAAAAAAAATAAATCTAGATTTTGAGAAATGGGACAAAGGTATTAAACCATTTATTGACAAAGTCATTTGTAACTTGGTTTTGCACTCCCTACTCTGCTATTCTATTATTTGGATGTATTATTTTACATGACCGTGAAAACCAATTATAAATCCGTAAAAACGAATTAGACAATTCGAAACTTTAAACAATTATAATGGTAATTAAGTACATAACTGACTCTCAGCCGATACTAATATATTTAAAATGATGAATGCTTGAATTATTATTGCTATTAAGGAAAGTATTCATGATAAATTAATTTGTCTTGGATAAGATTGAATTTAGTTCAAAAATATTATAATTAATAATAATACGCAATTTTATTTTAATAAATTTACATATAGCGTTAATGATAAATTTATAAATTTTTGGTTTTATGCCTACTATACAATATTGTCAAGCTTTTTGCTCTTATATCATGTACTTCATCTGTATATTTATTGTATAAAATATAATTTATATAAATTTTTATGTAAAAGTTTTAAAGCATAAAATCTTGTACATAAGGCGATTTTGTTACAAATATGATAATTAAACATTTGAAAGGCTCAATACATATAATTTTGTATTAAATAGTTTCAAATATTACAATTGTTCTTGCTTTAGATTTTCTCAATTAAAGCAATGCATCAAGGGTAAATGAACCACAGACCTGATATTTGTACAATTGTTTTTGTAGATTCGCTCCAAGGACAGCATTTACGTCAACAACGGTAATAGGTGTGTAAGGTACGCTAATCGAAGAAGTATATATTAAAGCATTAGTAATCTTATACTGTACTCGTGCACCCAGAGTATGTATTAAAAAGTTCAATTTAAGCTACATAATCCTGCATGCGTTTGAGGCGAAAATGAAATGATAGTGTGTCGATTTATACAGGTCAATGATGCAGATTATCAAGAAGGTCAATGCATAAAAATGTTCATTTTTTATTTAATATTTATGATATAAATAAAAACAATGAATGTGCGATGAATGTAAATGACAAAATTTCAAAGCCAGGCGACGCTGTAGTGTCACTCTTGAAACGAGCAACACTTGCACGACAATGCAACGGCTGCGAGGTCGTTCACCCTTGGCCACCCTACTGTCTCGCCCACCCCAGCACAGACACGCTGATTTCATTCAAACGCCCAACTACACAGAACTGAATATACTTTTAAAAACAAAAACCAGCAGCAATCCTGAGTAGCAACTCTAGCTAAATATAATATGATTTTTGTAAGTCTAATTTAAACACTTATTTTACAAGAAATTTAAATTTAGGTACCATCGAAGAAATATTTACTGACGGCTAAAACAATAATATAGACTTAATACAAATATAGCACTCGGTGAAATTTGACTACTTTAGATAAAGTTGACAACGTTGAAGCAATGATACGAAAATTCTCATCAATTCAGGACGTGTCGTCTGATCCTATCGTTGAGCCCGCACAGGATTGTTCTAGACTAGACCTATACAGTTACCTAACGGCCCGCTGCTATTTCCGTGTTCACACATTTGTTGCATTGTTATTACTCATTATATCAAACATCACCGCACTACCTGACATAGACAAATGTGTTATAAGCCTTGCCTAATTTTAGTAAAACAAAAATAATAGCTTAAAATATTTAATTAGATTTGCAGTACATCATTGTTATCGGTTTATGAAAAGAAGAGTGTACGATAAAGAATTGGAATTTGTAATTTTGTTCAATTATTCCCTAGCCCACAAACCTCTAACTTATATTTTTAATCAAGAAATATATGAAGATAATATTGTTTTCTATTCATATTTTTATACGTAAATGTACAAACATTAGTGGTGCGATTGACACGCGGGTGGGTCGTCGATGACACGAACGAGAATCAGTTTCCGCGCCACAGTTAGCCGATATAGGGGAGTCGCTAGCATCGGACGGGCAACGACCGCGAGAACTTGTAACTACATCCGCGGCCTCCGCTCAACAACGGCGTAACCGCTAGCCAACGGCGGCGCGCTTGAGGTCTGCCTGTGCGCGCACGCCGCCGCAGAGCGCTTTTAACGCGCACACGAGTTACCTATAAACCTTCCGTATAACTAATGAGTTCATTTTAGAATAGAACACTAGTGATTCAATACTTTGAATAGTCTGACTATTGTCTTGTGCCTCATAGTGAACAAAAAACTTTCAATTTGTGTTTAGTTTGCCTTATTTACTTTTAATATATAAAATCGTAAAAAAATATCTGAGATAGCTTTAGAAAGAACCGTCAATTGCATAACATGAAACGGTTCACTTACTAGGTTCATCCGAGTTCAATTAAATCTGTCATGCAATCACCCTTTACCGGAAGGCCGCATCGTGGTCGGAGAAAGGCCTGAGAAATTTCTCCACGTTACGCCATCAGCGAAAAGTTGGAATTAGTGTGCAGGCAGTGCGGTGGAAATGGAAAATCGCGAAGTGCAGCAGGCCTGGGTGCGCTGGGGGCGCAGAGAAGAGGTAGCGGGGAGGAACGGGAGAAGTGAGAGGGGCACGGAAGGGGGGAGGCACCGGGCATTCGCGTGCACTGGCCTATATGCAGTGCGACGACACGGCGCCCGGGAGCGATGCACTCTAAGTACATAGAGTCGCGCACTAGACGCATACTCAGCCACACACCTATTTTTTCCTTATACAGCTGTGTAGGGCGTCGTCGAGTCTCGCTTTACAATTTCTTGAAAGGATTTTCAGCGCTGAAGGAGATTGAAATACCGTCCTGTACAATATTACTCGGTGGTCCTTTCAGCGTTGAAAAAGCAAGAATTCGCATAAGAAAAAAAAAATAACTTTTCTGAATTGCTGAACCGTAGGGACTCTACAGTATGTTTAATACTAATATTTAGTCACTAGACTGAATTAGAGACATGATAAGCTTTAACATAACAAATTATGATAAAATAAAACTTTCTCAAAAAGTTATAAAAAACTTTCAAACCAAGTTTTATATTTATAACATATTACATAATAAATTATTTCAATGAGAGTGTACGAATTACTTAATTGTTAAAAGTAGAAAAAGTAGAAGTAAATTGATGAACATAGTGGTACCTAATACACGTCGATAAAGTAAATGACCTTTAGTAACAATTGATAGTGCAATGTTTACAGGAAACAATAAATTATCCATGATATGTCTAAAACATTGGGTTAGAACTATCAGATAATACAAAAAGATGATAACATTATGAAAGAAAAATTTGTAAGTTACCATCGTAAAAAGTATTCTAATGTAAGTGCTACTAAATACTAGATTAATAATGCACAATGAATATAGGGGTTTTCAAAATAAAACTTATTAAAATGATTAAAAAATCACAAACATAAACACAAGGAGTATTCAGGACTTTGCAGAATGTCATAAAACATAGAACATGATTTGATTGTTTTTGATTTGATTTGATTGATTGTTGGCCGATATGTATGCAAGTACAACGGATATCACTGTATTACAATGGAACATGCATAGAGTGCATTGTTGCAGAATGACCTGCTGGTGATGCTATCGTACAAGCCACGAGCTAAATGTCTTTGGTTCGAATCCACGGTAACCTACATAAGTGGAGTTTGTATAGTTGCAGGGTTGTTGGAACGACGCTGATAATTTCAATCGGCCACCATATTTAACAGTAATGCTTTGTTCCGGGTGTCAAAATATGATTATACTGTGCGAGCTCGCTTTATCTCCTGTAACATTATCATTTAACATGATGTGCAATTGAGGTTAAATCTTAAACCAATAATGATAAAAAACCCTCAATACGACCGTCTCGCCAAATTAATTAGAACCGTACAATTGTTGCAAGAGTTCAAAAGCACTTTCGGAACTTAGAATTTTTTTAATAATTATAATTTGCAATTAATAATTTCAAAAAGAAAATCCGCGAATTTTTACAAAAAAAAAATATATATTAAACTTTTTAGGTATAATTACGTTTCTATTAACTTAAAACAGTAAAAGAGTTTAATAATTCTTGCATTAAAAAAGTTACAAAAAAAATTGTTGATTAAAAAATCAACAAAAGGTAATAACTTAACTTTGCTTGTTCCAGTTGTAAGTTTCCTTTTTAACTTTTAATAAGATATGCGTTAAAATACTGAGAATTAAGTTTTATAAAATAATTTTTTCTATCTCCTTTGTACAAAATCTACATTAAGCTGCCGCCGATTGGGCCTCGCCTATCGGTTCATTAAATAATACGGCTACGATATCGCTATATTTGACTTATCGATTAATCAGTAACAAAAGGGTCAATGAACTCATTGTCGTAATATCATAGTATATTGACAACAATATTGTTTGTAATAGGTTCAAACACGAGCTTACCTGTTTGTTGATTAGACGGTTTGATGTTGTAACAGCCAACTTCCATAGCGTATGACTAAATTCGGTTGAGGTTAGAACCGACGCGCGTTCGGAGGCAGTTTGGCGCGAAAGCCGGCGACGACGTAAACGCGTGGGCGAGAGCCGCGCATGCGCCCTGCCACGTTAATTTCACCCCCTAACACCCACGTACAATCTCAATTTTTAATTAGCTTACTATATGTACTACGATTTTTAAAACTGTATTATGCAATAAAAGTAATAGATTATCATTATTAATAATAATAATAATAACAGATTCTACGATTTATATACATCAAATATTTTTTTTATTTTTCATATTATAAGAAATATATTGTTTTTAAAATTATTACAAATTTTCTAGGATTCGTTAAAAATATTTTTTATATAATGAGACTTAATATTTTACAAATTCCAATTTGTACGAATGGAATTTACAAAGAACGGTAAAGTTCCCGCGCATTGGGGTGGAAGGTGGCCCCACGCTCGTTATTTGTGGAGGCGTATGGGGGACGGGGTCGCTTGAGTTCATGGTCACCGCCCGCACTCACCCTTACAGCTGCCCGCTGAGCTGAACCGGGAAGCTATTTTTAGTATCCAGGAACAGCTAATTTATTATATTAACGAAAATATTCCTTATCGTATATGCCACGCTTTTACTTTTCTTTATGTAATAGTTTTATGAAAACTATGCTTTAGATGTAAATTAGCTACTTTTGTTAAATAATTTTACATTTATGGAAAAAATATAATCATACGTAAAAAAATTGTTTGTTTGTAACAAAAAATAAGAGTATTATTTACAACCCGCATAATAGTTAACGCATTTTATTGCTTTATTTTTTTATTTCCGCTTATCCACAATCTCATCTAGTATTATGTAAAGATGTAGTTGTTAGATGATGAATGTCACAAACCCGGCTTTTCTAATCTATTGATAAATGTTTTAATAACTAAATGATCAATTAATTGTTAAACTATGTTCTTGAAGCAAAATTTCAACCCATATCAGTCGATAAATTCGGTGTGTTCACAGATGTAAGATTAGAGCGACATCTATTGAAATAATGAATAAGAATCTACTCGACACCAGATGGCGCTAAACAAAAATGTTTTTTTTAAGTAACAAACACGATTGTCGAATTGTGTATTATATTGACAAACCCGAATTACAAGGGTAGGCTATTACCTTTTAAACGTATTTGTATGATTTCTTAATGAAATAAAAATTTAAAATTTTTGGAACATGCTTTCATTAACAAGCTAATAATATATTAAAATATTAAACTAATTGTAAAAAAACACTCGAAACTACATAATATGATTTGCTGAGGATGTGCATATGTGACATTCAAATGGCCCGGAAACTTTGTTGAGGGTAGAACGTACTGGGTTCGTTGACCTCGCTCCCTAACCTACTCAGGTAATATTTAGAGCAAGTAGGCTCCCGCTTACCGTCAGCATGGCCTACAGCTATACGACTCCCGCTGACTCATACCGCCTTAATCATCAACTTCAAGCAAGAGACCCATAATTGCGTAGGCACTTTATAATTTCCACGTGGAAAAATATTCTAAATGATATTTACAATAAAACCGGTTATTTTTCGAATAATAAATTGCAAAAACTTTGAATAAAAAATATCATAACACTGAAATTCATTATTTTGATTTCCGATGCTTGAAAATTTGAAACGGGTCAAAGAACACGTGTTAAATTTAAATGACCACTATAAATGAAGTCTGAGGTTTAAAAAATAAGTAATAACGGAGTATATTAGATTAATTTTCAAGAGTAATAGAGTATTTATAATTTATCCTAACGACTAATGATAAGTGGTTCATATTAGTAGTATTTTTAATAATTAATTAAATGACACTACAGTTTTAAGCTCAATGACATAATAAAAGATAATTTTACTCCAGAGTAAAATAGATCATTCAATAATGTTTGTTATAGTTATTTTCCTAATTGTAAGTAGTGAGCAATATATCGATGAGACGCGAGCATCTTATGTAACAGTAGCATGCACGTATGTGACGCTCTGTTACGTATCGCACGTTATGTATCTCACGGTCTGTTATTGCTCATTTAATGCAGTCTAAACATTTGTTCACTGTTAACTTATAATAAAATATACTTAATTGTTTTTTTTTATTATTTAATGTGCTCAAAAATGCTACGTTAAAGCACAATTTGGAGCAATTACAAGAAACATGAATCTAATAAAAAGTAGTTAAGTCAAAATATCTTTAAATGTTATATACTTCTTATTTATCACTATTCAAATCAACAAAATTTTATTCTTAATTATTTTCATAATGCGTAACATGATGATTCACAATATGATCCATGAGAATATATAAAAGAACAGAACTCGCAAATTATATCTCTTAATTGACAAGCAATAATGATACAAACTCGCATTTTCCGTCAGATCTTTTGTGCTTTTAGTTCTCATGTACGCTTCAAAAGTTTCAGTATCATTTTGTGAACTCCAGTGTAATAAATAAGAAATTAGTAAATGTTTTTCCATTATTTAACTATGCATAATATTTTGTTAATGACTGATAACACTGCTAAACTTGCTTTCAAGAAAATATGAAAATCCGCGTTGTTTATATCAACTACCCTCACATTCAGGCGGTAGGTTCAAATGAAATTAGCGTATAGATAAAATGGTATCTTTTGTGACATATGCATAAACGAATGCGCATAAAAATACATGTTCGAATAAAATGTACTTTTAAAAACCGTCTCAATTAAAACTTAAAAAATTGCCTTTTGAAGTGAACTTGATTACGTGTTTTGTTAAGTAGCAATCAGGATTGTAGTGGCATCATAAGAGAGATTTGACAGTTTGTTCAAAATTTAAAATATCTTTCAGGATATAAAATCTAGTGATAAAAAAATATATAAATTTTATGACCGTATTTCTTAAAAAATAGAGGCAACAAATATCTAATTACGCTTATTATGCTACTAAAATTTTAATCTGAAATATCGAGGGAGGTACGTGACCAGGTCAGCAGGTTAAGTGGAATACATTATGCGGAATGAAAAAATAAAGATGGCGTCCTACTTGTCGGCACTTACAGTAATCTTGAATCGAAGTGAATGATGAATAGGTTTTAATATTCAGGACAATATTATGATAGTTATTTAATACATATCCTATTAAAAAAGTAGTTTCCACGTTACTTATATTTATACCTCTACCTACATATTATTTTTTAAAAACAGAAATAGTCTATTTATTACTTATTAGAGAGCAGTTTTGTAGAAAATTGTTAAGGTAATTATACCTATAAACGTTTCTAAAGGTTGTCTACTATCACGGTTCCGCATTTCTTTTTTTGCATTTCGGCTTTTAATGTATTAATATAAAACTAACTATCTTTATTTCACACAAAATTCACGTTTACTCCGTCCGATTTTTACTTTAATTCTCCATAAACTATATGGGACGAACGTCATATTCTATGTGGGACAATAGTTGTTGATACGAGCTGAAGTTATATAAAGTCTTTCGACGTTGTTATTGTAAAGGCTTTGTGATTTTTTCATGTACAAATGTTGAATGGGTTTTTTCCGTTCAATGTGGACGCGAGGTCCGCGCGGAATCGAGCGCGTCATATTGGGGTCAGGGCGGCGCGGACGTCGACCCGCAGCCTCTCAATCCCACTTCGCACCGCGCCTACTGTCGCCACCGGGCTAAATTTACGAGGATAGTCCGGTATTGAAGTTTATGTGGTATATTAGCATATGATAGACTTTTATTTATGTCGACTATAAAACACTAGATATCAATTGATACAGAACGTCAATTGACAAGGAGACCGTAGATGACAAACCGCGCAAGCTCAGAATATTTTGTATTTTTCTTATATACGTATAGTCTTTTAAGATATGTCAAAATAGCAAATAATAGAGGTTTATTACAATTCATTCAGTCTTGTATTTTTCTAATTGTAGAACAAAGCGAGTTCATTATGATTGATCTATTTTAAATAAAACTCCTATAGATGTAATTTAAGTAGGAGGATTTGATAAGTTGATGGTGAAAAATTATTAACTTGTGCGTAATATATACCATTATATACAATTTTGTGAAAGGTTATAGTTTTTGTAATTCAATACCTAATATAATAGTTTAATTTTAATTTACTAATGACTAGTAGGAGTTTTGTAATCTGTGGGAAAATTGTGTAAATTCTTTTTACAAAACTTTTTATAGGATTCACGAAAAACTCTAAACAAAAACAAAAAAGGAAAAAGCAGTGAGGAGAGTGAGGGATTTATTGATGAGAAATAAATTGCTGTTCATTTATACAAATACAGAAGCCGTCACTCATAATTGTGAGCGTGACATGTCATTAAAAAATGTTAAATTTTTTATCCGATTTCTCATAGATGTAATAGACGCCCTAATGTCACCCCGAGACACAGTTTATTCGAGGAACCCTTCTCAACCTACATTTTCTAAACACTTTAATCTATAGCTTCCTGTTTTTAAAATTCCATTTAATTGCTTTATAATAAACATGTATGAACTATTTGGTAGGTAACTGCATTATTTAATCGACGCCTAATTATATAACTTGTTAAAGAAATATATGTAGCAAAAATAATAAACTATGAATTTTTAAATTATATTTTAAATAGAATATGTTTATGTATGACTAGATGGGATTATAATTATTTACTGTTTTATTTACATACAATTGAATTAATTAAATCTGCATTTGAAATCGAAATGTAGACCTTGATGTTATACGTTAATTTCACAATAACATCTGAGCAATTAACAAAATTGTGCACCTTGGTGGATTTGTGACATTACAGAGACGGATTTAGTTTGTAGAAATGTGTTCACACAGTTATGTGTGTATGTGTGTTTGTGTGTGTGTGGGGCGAGCGTGACCCAATTGTGAGCGGGTGAACGAACCCAGGGCCTTGATCGCAATTCTGAGCCTCGCAGCCCGCGCTCCGCGCGCCTCTCTCGCCTTATATTACTCATTGTTTCTAATTTACAAAAATGTAACATAATTTCCTTCGCGCCTTTTGGTAATACTCCAAAGTTTTTTATTGCAAATTATATTATACTATACATTACTTACGTAACGTTCGTTTATATAATATTTGCCGACGTTTTTAGTGATTATTGTTGGCTAAAACTACGATTATTGTTTAATAATTTACAACAAAACCAGATTCACATTATAAGTGATTAATTATTTTTGTTAGTTATGTGTTTATTTCCTCAAATTTGTACTTTATTTATTTTTAAAAGTCGTTGGCTTCTGAGCGAAAAAGAGATAGTTAAACGTAATGAGAGCAGTAGTTGCGAAACAAATGTCGCAGCCGTCAGACAGAAATATAGCAAGTGAGAGTGGGACAACGGTATAGAGCAAGGTTCCGAGTGGATTATTATTAAAGTATCGGCGCTAGGTTATTCTGAGGCGACCTAGATAATGTGGGGCCGATGACCGCGAGCCCTCGGCTTCGCGCGGCCTCCAAAACTAAATGGCATTCAGCGATGGGCTCTACTTGCGAAACGTTGCGGCCGTCGCAGACTCACTCTCTTTGTAAATAATGCAATGAGTTCTGCTTTAGTAATCTGCTTATTCGACTAACGTCAAGACCTACTATAAGTGATTTCAGCTTTACAACGCTTTTCCTTATCGTATAACAAGGACATTGTAAAAGGACGCAAGGCGATATTACATTTATGTTGATAAAATTCAAAAAACTAACCCTCAAAATCGGAAACCTCTAACTTTTAGTTATAGCACTTGAATTATAACTGCAGATTTTCTAGAATAAAAGAAAACTTTTACTTAATGAGAAATACTTAGGTAATTGAATATTAAGTAAGTATTTGAGACATATCTGTTTCACTAATAACACTATTGTTATAAATATCATGAAAACTTATGTATCGTACGAATGTACATGTAGGCGAGAAGAGGGAGCGGACTGTAATGGGGGGGGGAGTAGTGATTAGCGAGCGACGACGAATATAGCCGGGAAGGCCGAGGGCAACGAACTCCGCTTGACCTAGATCTGCAAGTTGCCCCGCCGCACCGCACCGCACACCTTACCCGTCTCACAGGAAAGTGAAAAGGACCGAATTGTAATACTTAAATAATACTCATCGTTGTATAACACCCCTAACAACCAGACAACTACATCACGGATACCGTTAAATTGAAGTGTTGACAAAAAAAAATCAAAACGAAAAAACAACATAATAATAATAAAACATCTAGGGCGAGACAGCTAATCGCGTTGTGCTCACCTGCTAAGACTCTGCCGAGTAAGATGTCGGCGTCGGGCGCGGGCTCCGGGTGCGGACAATGCTGGCGCGAACATTCAGTCACCGTCATGTCGGGAAGGCGCATGAGCCGCACGAGAGGGGCGCGTGCGACCGGCGGCGGCGGCGGCACGAATGGCGCCCGCCGCTAGCTACACCCGCTACGCTCTACTACGAGGGCGCGTAGACGACGCTACGCGCCGCCCGCCCCTACCGGCACCCTTACTTCATGGGATACAAACAGCTTCGTGCTACAGAATTGCTACGAGGATGTCGGTATGAGTATTGGATACTTTTAAACTTTCTTAATTTAACACCTTTGCTACGTTCTAAAAAAGCTGCCAAATATAAACCAAAGTAAGGTTTGGAGTAATCCTTTGAAGTTTTAGATAAAAAGTAGTGTAATATAAAATATGTTTTAACTATTTATAAATATTACATATACTTTTTTGTCATAAAATTAGTATATTAATAAACACAGAAATGTAATATTAGTGATATTAGTAATCAAAAATAATTTATAGAAGTATACTTTTGTGTATAAAGTAGTACTCATAATAAACGTAAGTATTTTTTGCGAAAATTAAAACCGTTAACCGTTTATAAAAATTATCAACATATTAAAGTATAATAATAAATAAGGCATTCTGTCGATAATTGTGATAGGGAGATCGGTAGCTTCCAATTCAACCCATTGATCCGAAAACCTAAATCTAGAACTGGCAAATCAGTCAGTGAGCGAAGTGGCCCGTTATAGGTCAGAGACTAATGCCGCGAAGTATTTGGACGCTCGGCTGTCGTAATAGAAATGGTGTAACTATCGACAAGAAACTTTTCTAAATACTCTAAAGGACAACTGTATCTAACAGGTGACTACGGCCTTAATAAACGTTTTTTTATTGATTATAAGATGATTAATACTTGACTGGATGTTAAGTGACGATGAGACCGTAGTGGGTAAAATGTGTTCGTTCAGAATACTTCTGGATCTCATATGTATGAGACTGCCGGGACACTGAAATGCTTTAATGGTGTCAGATTGATATTGAGGATGGTTTATGTCTATCTGCAATGGTTTATCGCTTGCCTTATAACGCAGAAGTCCCAGCTTCAACGCCCAAGCTACACTTGTTGTTGAATCTGGATGATGGTAAGATTTTTTTAACCCGTCTAGTTAGCTACTATCCTCCTTATTGTTAATCTGCCGTCATAACAGCATTGCTTTTTACCAACACCCATACATATGAGAGCCAAAGTTTTCTGAGATGTAAGTTCAAAATTGATATACATACCGGACAAGGATAATTCTTAATTTTAAATACCACGCCCAGAGGAACAGGCGAGTGACAGCTAATAACTTATAAAATTTAAAATTTATTGGTATTAATTACAGTAAATTCATAAAAATGTTATGAACACACGCATTAAGAACAAAAGAGTTAAAAGCGTCCATTTGAAATAGTGTTCTATGTTTGTCATAACGATCTCCTACCAAGGCTCTAAAATCTGTCTACCTATATATTAAAAATTGTTCATAAATAAGTATTTTAGAACTAGATAAAATGATAATAACAATGATTAAAATAAACGTCAGATTGAAAGTTCATTGTTTACGAAAAGGTTATTTCTTTTATGAATCAGAGTGCATTACATTTGTCCAAAGAAAAGTATTTTACGGGAAAGAACGAACAAACGCTATTACATTTTAGGCTGATTGTGAATAAATTTAGAGTGTGGTATATCTATTATATGTTTTTGGTTCTTCGGTATTTTTTCTTTATCTGAATTAGTGGAAAGAAATAAAAACCGAATGTTATTAACATTAACAAGAAATTACATGGAATATAGCATTTATGATTTTTCTTTAAACGACATTATTAATCAATTTATAGGAACAAAAAATTTAATTTTTAATAGAAAGTTATAGCGATTTAAATTATTTGAAATTTCCAACTGAAGGTCCAAGATAATAAATGAAAATAGTAGTAGAAAGTGAGATTACTTTTTGTATGCGTTATTCTACTTTTAATGTTACCGCGTGTTAATTTTATTTTGTGAAATTCGTATTTATAGAAAAAAATTCGATTACTATAAACTCTATTATTTTAAAAAGGGCTGTTTTAAAGCAAATATGCAATAATCGTTAAAGCCAAGATATTTATTACCTTAAAACAATAAAAACAGTTTTTTAGAACTTTAAACGTTAAATAAGGACTCTTTAACTCGATGGCGCTTACTAGTTATAACGCTATTTAAATCGAAATTCGATAATGTATACACTATTGGTAACAGACGCTTTGATACTACTAATTTAGACTGTCTGCGAAGAGGTGCCTATCAGCAATCAATTTGATATAAAAATATTTCTAGATTACGAAACAGGACTGTTGTTTTTAAAAGCTTTTCTATTTGTTAATTAATATACACACATCAAAAAATTCTAAGCAACGTATACAAATTTCAAATTTACAATTTGTTTTTGCATAAAATCCTTAGTATTTTCTTATTAATATTATTTTTAATGTTTTTCGATATTAAGCAACAATTGTTTTTTTATATTTTTTAATAATCTTAACAATAATTACGAGTAAGTAATGTAAAAAGTATGTACGTACTAAAAAGTAGGGTGCCGAATTTACTAAACTTAAACTGAAATTAAATGGTTGCACAGAAATTGCATTAATTAATACAAAGTGTGGCTTCCTCTGTTATTGAGAACTTGCTAACATCGATTATTCATATACTCGATGAAACTGTTAATGTTATCCTGCTGCAATTGCTCCCAATGAAATTTTAGTAAGCCCATCACTTGTTGTCACTCCATCCAAGTCCTTTAAAACACGTCTCTAGAGCATGTCGATCGATCTTACCGTGTGGTGGTACACCTTCCTCGACCTGGGTGCTGCTCAGCAGGATCTCCCGTGTTAGTGTAACGCTGATGAGAACAGAAAATAACGTTTCTGTTGACACCAAAATACCGAGATACCTGAGGTTGACTTCTACCCGCTTGCGACGTCCCTACAGCTCTTTGCATTTCTTTTACGTTGAAATAATGTCACTCCATGACGTAAAAAATGTCTCATAATCCAAATTTGTTGAAAACTTTTTCAGATTATTGATTAAATCATAAAATTGATAAAGAATACTGAATTGTAATAAGCAAAGAAAGCACAATAATATTTGAACAAATGCATTCGCTTTTGAAATTGTGAAAAAACAAATGATACTCGAATTTTTTTACGACCAGCCAGTATGTACTCTAGATCAAAAAAGTTTACATAAGTATTACCTACATGGTAAGAAATGATGTCTTTATTGATTAATAATTTGAAATAGTATATGTTGCTTAGATTTTATTGATATGTGTATAATCATTTTTAATTTGTTTTTTTAATTTTTATGAATAAAGTTGAACGTCAACGAAACATGTATTTTATTCCTCAAGCTAAGAATCGCATCTCATACAGATAAATGTTTGCACTGAGTGCATGAACAATATGGGTACAAGAGGTCATAGTTCGGGTTAAGCTGAAGCCGGGCAGCATCGGGTCGCTCTGACGTCATCGTAGTTCGTTCACCCCTCAGCCTCGCCGCCTCTGCAACCCTCATTCCATACTCATGCATCAATGATTTTTAACTAAGCATCGACAAAGGCTCATATATTGTACATGGTTGAATCTTATAATTTATATGTAATCTTCAATTACAAAACTTGTTGACAGGGTTTTTAATTTATGTATCAGAAGTATAGCCCCATAGATAAAAAATTAACCACAATCATCTTCGACATTAAATTAATTGTTGCGCATACTCATTATAACCAATCTAAAATAAACATAAATTTAGATTGTAATTGCATTTATAATAAAAACAACGGCTCTATTTACAAACATTTCGTCGCCCACATTAGCTTCATAAACCCGTTGTTCGGTTCAATAATTTATTACGTAAACCATTTAAAATGTTTACACGACCTGTAACGCAAAGCTTGCCCTCTTGTATTTCATTGAATAACAAATTAACTCAGTATGGTAGAGAGACAACAAGGCCCGAGGTTCTTCACCCCAAAGTGGAAAGTGGATCATAATGGCACACCACTTTCATTTTCGTTCAACTCTCACCAATGCGAGTCGAGATCGAAAGTGTACTACTTATGGTGGTGCGTACGCGCAGCCGCCCCACTACCTTCCCCCACCAGCACTCCCAACTTTCCTACGCTATTGTATGCGCTTTCTTTTAATATCAACGCTACTTGAACACCACTTGTGCAATTCGCTTTCTAATTGCATTGTAATCGCAGACTGTCTGATGCCTGTCACACACCTACTCGCTCCACTTTCGACGAGATTTGTTATGTTTAAGCTCGACAACACACAAGATTCGGTGAACATTTGCAATGATATTGTTTTTTGTCCAATTTTATTCACATTACTAAAGCGTAACTTAAAACACATACCTTTTTAAAAGAATAATTGTAGTTATAGGAATAAAGAATAAGGTATAACTAGCCTTATACTCGTAGTTCGATGAAGTTTTAGTAGCCTTAAAGACCAAACCAAACTTCCACCAAATAATGTAATTTATATTTTGTATTTTTAAATAAAAATATGGATGCTTGTATATTTTATTACACTGCCGGCCAAAAGTTTGAGACCACGTTGAAAAAATTACAATATTGAATAAAACTCCAAAAGTTAGTGCTCTACAAATTA
>DWQX01003157.1:0-18842 GCA_018245475.1 Pharmacophagus antenor
ATAATATAGTAGTCGTTATAAATATATATATTTATATATATATATTTAAACTATGTACATGTATAAATCAGTCTGATAATCCATACTCCGATGATGTGTGAAAAATTACTTAATCAACTTATCATTTGTGCTTTATGCAATAATATTATTATTTATACTTTTACAGAAGAAGCAACGAATCAAGCTTTGAACGAAAACAAAGCTGAACTAATGAAAGCGGCCAAGCCGTTTGCTGAGAGGGGCGTTTCTAGGATAATACTGGATGCGGCTAATAAAATAACGAATAATTTGCCATTTGATGAATTATTTCCAAGAGAATGATTTTCTTTACATTTTGTTGTCTTTTTATTTAATGTTATACTACATGTGTGATACAACATTCTTGCCCACTCTACATTTTTTTTAAATAAGTGTTTAAGACCAATTTATTTACAATAATATTAAGTGTTTTTATTTAATTTTTAATGGCGATAGTATTTGAAAATTTTTTTTCTTTATTGATATTTTTCGTTCTTTACTATGATAAGGAAAGTTACTTAATATCGGTAGAAACATCAATGTCCAGGTTTTCCAATTTTAAAAATAGTTTGATCTATAATTTGTTTTGTTTAATTTTTTTTATTTGATTTATTAATCTTTAACTCTTAATTTAAGCATTAAGTACAAGTATTATCATATTTTATTCTTTTAAAAAGCTTGTTTATAGTATTATTAAAAAAATAAAGTACAACTGTTATTTTCATCTCAATAATAAAATTGTTTTTATTAATGCACTTTATTAATATTTAACGTGAAGAAGAATTATTGGTTGAAGATGTTAAATTAAAGCTTAAATATTAAAGTTTTTTTTTTACTGAGCAATGTTTTTTTCTCGTGCCGCTTGAAAGCGAACACAACCTTCAAGGTAGACATTAGTCAATATAGGTAATGGCTAGTTGTATACAATTATCGCGCAATTTTTGCACTATCCGATTTAATTTTCACAGTAAGTTGTTGTTAAAAAGAACTTGGTCTCACATAAATTAAAAAAAAAAAATAGTCTTGAGAGATGGATAATGGGATAGGTAAAACTTGGCTCTATTAATTTATGTTACGAGTATATTGTGTAATTTTCTATGTTCGTCTCGTTAAAATTTAGAAGAAACAAAATTTTATTTTTTTATCGGTTGTAGACTAATACTCAAGCTCGGTTTCAACTGATGTTCAGTGACAATGATATCGTAGATGGAAAAGAATGCTCGCTAAGAATATTTTTGGATCTCACATGTATGACTTTCGAACACAGCAGTGCTGTTATAGCGGCTAATTGACATTGAAAATGATAGCTAGCCAGGTGGGTTCAGCGGGACCGACCACCAACAAGACTCCACTGCTCCTGTACTCTGGAAATCAAACAACAGACCTCTGCGTTACAGGGCAAGCCGTGAACCATTACGCAACGGATGCAGTTATGCTTTTACCGTTTCTATTTATTGTTAGTTTGTTGTTAAATTTTAGTAAAAAGAATTCTATGAACTTGGTTTTTGTCAGCTAGCAACAATTTGAAGCTGTGGGCAGAATTTGATTTTTATTTTTGCTTACATGATAATTTACTCACACAGGATACTTCCCATCTGTGCGTATATCGTGTTTAGTGAATAACCGTTAGCTAGGCTGGGTTAATTGGCAAAAATGTGGTAACCGCGCAGTACGTATAGGTTAGCTCAATTTCCTACGGAACAGGGCCCGGCGAGCGGCGGCGGTGAGGCAACCCACCGGTCAAGGCGATCAACGGTCGGATTGCTAACGGCGAGATACGATGGCGACGCTGATAGCTTTTGAGCTGTTAGCATTGTCTTTTCAAATCTTACAAAGACGTGAATCAGTACACGGTGATCGCAATTATGTGGAATCGTGAGTTTATTGATAAACAGCTCCAAGCGTGAGTTTTGGTGATACGATTTCTTATTAATACAACGCTAATGAGAAAAAATACCAGAATCCCGATCAGTAGGCAGAGAATTGGCCGGCGTACCAGCGCGTCAATTGCCCTTTCCTACCCCCCTACGGGCCCTAGGCGTCGAACATGGGAATGTTTCGACGCCTTTTAACAACTCTGTTACTCAACTTTTCGATCTCTGATTATTTTGAAAGCAGTGAAGTGCTCTAGCTTCACCCCGAGATGAGGCCAGAAAGATGCGGAAACGGAGCCGCGGTAGCGTGCGGAAACGGAATTGCAGTAGCGTGCGAAAGCATTTCCGCTTCGAAGACTGGGAAAAACAACGTAAGGTTTTAGCCGGTAAAAGTCCGGTATAACTTTGCTGCTGTTCCCGCATAGAAGAGGTATCGTATGTAGGATGTACCCACAAAAACAAGACGGCGAGTATCTATTTGCCCAAAAGTGAAATCCTACGTATAAATATATTTTAAGTAATCCTCGCACGATTTTAAATGACAATAAAGTCGTAAACAATGTCTGTCGGAAAATAGAATTATTGTTGTAGCCACGGAATTTATACAATTTTTCATAACCATCGCTACAAATGTTTAGATTAACTAATAGTTAAATATTTTATGAAATGATGGCATTTTAATAAATAGTTTAATTTATTACACACTCCATGATGCTGTTTCTTGATAAACTTGTTTATATGTATAGAAAAGTAAATATGTATTTTTAATACATGTTTTCATAACAGACAACAAAATAAAAATACAAAAAAAAATTTTTGTAACATGTAACACTAATCAATTTTAATAAGTAATATTATAAATCTTGTTGCAATCTCTACATAATAATTGTTGGATGCGATATGTATTTGCAAATAAAGTTTATTTTCCAATAGTCAATATTACAAATATGTTTCGAAAAGTTTGTCGGTTGCAACACTTATGAAAAGTTAAACTATTATATGTTTTCGGTTAGTAATCAGGTGTAAGAACAGAGCTGTTTGTTAAACATATATATGTAGAGTATATCTACGAATATATTTAATATTTAATTGACGGCCATGGAAGTCTAGCTTTGTCTCTATTTAAACTTTATTACCTACAAAGTTTCCTTTACGTCTTATATATACTATTTTCGTGCATTTATAATTTAATGAACAAAAAAATCTTTGAAAAGTATCAATTTTGACTACTTCAGTGGCGCAGTGGTTTACCGATTTCCTTGTAACGCGGAGCTCCCGAGTTCGATTCTCGGGCCATAAGTGTAGTAGTCTGGATAGTGATAGGGATTTCGGAACCCGCCTGGCATGTACTTGCATATAACTTCAGAAAAAAGAAATTAATTTCTCAGGTCTTATACAATATTTATATTTACGCGTTTATCATTTTTATGGCACTTATTGATTTTTTCGTGATTTTAAATGCAAAATATCTTTAAAAATATTTTAATCCATTAGAATTTTAGAAACTATGTGTTGAAAAGTTTAGGTTGTTTTTTTTTAAACGAAATGGAATGACATTATTATATAGGATGGGCTTTGGTATAGTTTACTATGATATTTTAGTTCTGGTTATCATATTCTTTTATGGTTGAAATAACTTTTCTTCGTTAATTGATATATTGAAACATAAGTAAGGCTGTCGGGAGAAATTAAGTGAAGTGTGTAGAACATATTCTGTTTTAAGGACTGATCTGTTTTTGACGTTAACCCATCGGTTAACGTAACCGATGGTAATGGATGGCATCGCATCGGTTATTTTGTTGTCGGAGGAAATTTAAAAATATGTATACAAACATCTTTATTAACACAACAGAATTATACGAAATAACATTGTCGCAGCTTCTTAACCCTTAAATGCATGATTTGTTTGTTATACTCACCCATCATGTTATTATGTAAAAAAAATATATATATTTAAATTATAATAATAAGTAATTCTTAAATTGTCTTGGTTGTATAAGGTCATCATTGAGCATTCGATACATACATACTGTGTGTATGTGCTATCGAATGCCATACACCATGCCATATACCCGTTCACATACATAGGCTATTGGATGACGAAAATTGAAACTGATTTGTAGACAAATAGTAACTGCATAATACATTTAAGGATTAAACAAGGCTTATGAGATTGCAATATTCACGTCGGTAGAGGATTGAAGTTAGGTAACGAGAAATACCATCGGTATCATGTGGCGCACATCGCCTTGAGAGCGCTTTGTAATTCCACTATACTATTATCATTCTAACATGGCAAATAAATAGTAAGAAAAATAATCAACTTATTATGTTCACTACACAGTTCTTAATTAAGTGATGTGTATTATATAATTTATATTTACAATGAAAAGTATTTTGCTACTCACCTAATAAACCGTGTTAAAACTTTGCGAAAACATTTCACGCAAATGTCAGTTGCTAATTTCAGGTCACGGATGTTTCGGCCGAGAGAGTGTTTTGGCTCGATGGGGTAACGTGAAATACAGCTTTGTTAATCCGTACGTGACTGACGTTTGATTTTAATAATTATGATAATAAAATCTGTA
This sequence comes from Pharmacophagus antenor, assembly GCA_018245475.1. Lineage (NCBI taxonomy): Eukaryota > Metazoa > Arthropoda > Insecta > Lepidoptera > Papilionidae > Pharmacophagus > Pharmacophagus antenor. Next base: position 4,481 of record DWQX01003157.1, read on the forward strand.
ATTTGCATTGCCTATTATATATCATTGTATATCTATACATATAAAATTTACTCCTGACTGACACTAAATATCTTTGATAAGGAAAAAGAGCTTACAACTAAATAAACATTTCACGTATACCTATAACAAATACAGAAATATTTTAAATTTAATGATATCAGAAAACTTAGTAGAAATCAATTTATTTCTTTCACGATCTTTATTTTCTTGACGAAAGGCCAGTTCGAATACCTCTCTAAATCGACCATGTTCCAACGACTTTCACACGGAAATACATTTCGCTCACTAATTTTAATAATCAAAGAACTGCAATGTCATTTAATTTATATTTTCCGCGTAAAAACTGTGCTACCGCTACGATATATCTCATTTACGTTCTCATAAGTTATAAACTTCGCTATGGGGAAGTATTTATGTGCAAAATAAAGTAAAATAGATGAACTTTGATACACAAGGGTCTATTTGCTAACGTATTACTATTACGTCCCTTAGAATTACGATTTTTTTTATGATATTGTAAATTTGCGCCGACTACGAATAAAATATTATTTTCAGGAAATACTTTAACAATGTGAGGTAAGGATTCTTTGATATTTTTTGGGTTGAATAAATTCTTGAACTAAAATTTCCATTGAAAATAAAACTTGCAAACAAATTGAATATATTTTAAGAGTTAAATTCCTTAATTATTTCGTAATGTCAATAATCCTTTATCTATAATTATTTGAGAATATTTAAAACTTCTATTGGATCTTGTGTTGTTGAAACCAAAAAGTTTTTTTATTCTTTTAATACTACTAAGGTTGTTGTATTCTCCTCTGCTGAGATTTTATTTGTTGCTAACATCTTTTCCGGTTCTGAAGGAATAATTAAGTTATGAATGTTTGGTATATTTATAAAATGTTATATCATTCTGATAAAGTAAATCGTAAGTTTATTTGGTTAAAAATTATAATCTACAAATAATATAATTATACTTTCGTACGACGGGAAATGTTACACCAGTAATTAGTTGATAAAGTGGGTAGGTAAAAGGTATAAGGACATCCACTCGGGTTGTTGACAAACACCGGAACTTGAAGCACGTGCGCAAGGTTTCTTTGTCGGCGGCGCTTCACGTTTCCGGGACACGGATTGACTTCCGGCGCTGCAATGCGCGGATCGGAGTAATCACTACTTCCTTTCCGCTAGTAGTGGTAAACTACCGACCCTTTCATTAATGCCATCAGAGACTATCGTCTACCTCTCACAAGTTGTATATATATCATTACAGTTTACAGTATGCACATATCAATTTTCATAAATGAATAGATGTATCATTTATTTTTTTTAATTGATTTTTTACTTTATTATCGCAAATGTGAAACAAATCATAGTTTTTTTGAAAAAGTGACTAATTATGTGCCTATAATTAAAGCTAATTAGAATTAACGTAGAAAATGATCGGTGAATGGTTAAGAAATACCTTTTGCTAATTATAGGGATTAAACGAACTTAATTAATTACTTAATAATCATATCTATATTACATAATGATTTTTGAGAAAACAACTATCTTTATTATATTAAGAAATCAAAACAAATGTATCCATTTATAATTAATCTCAGAGTTAAACGAGTAGAATTAGTATTCAATACTTAGTATTAGTGTTTAAGCGTTAGAAGCGAGCGAATGAATCGAACCACTGGTATCCATAACGCAATCGACGAAATTAAGGAGCGCGTGCGTTCCAGAGTAAGAAATAGAAGGGCTGACGAGCATTCACGTGCGTCCTTAGCTTGTGTTGGAGAGTGGTTGTAGTAACAGAAGCCGAGCGCAGTGCCCGCCGACATCGCGCGCCGGCTGGGCGATATCTCGCGCCTCCACAAGCAGCAACACATTTTCGAAACATAATTACGCGAATTGTGCAATAACTGTAAACATGTTATCGACAACTGTGCTCCTGATCGCGTTGCCTTTTGTTGCCGCCGACATACGTAAGTTTTTAGGGAAATTTACAATAGTTTTATTTTCAGCTAATTAAAAAAAAAAACAAACATTTTTCGTGAACTTTTCGAATTTTGGTCAAAATTTCTCACTATTATTTTTACATATATTATTAATATCAAACCGTTATTTTAATTATTTTTATAAAATAAATCATAAAATAAATCGATTTAAAAATGAACGTTTGTGACCTGCAATTTTACACATGATTGTAAGAGGATAAGATTTCAACGTGCGGAACGAATTTTCAATAAATGTGTAATAGATTGAATTAGATTGTTAAATGAAAATGCTTGTAAGAAAAAAATTAAATTTAAATTTTGTCGGTGGATTAAAAATATTTAGAAAAAGAAATTAGTTCAGAAATACATTCAAAATTATTCTGATAAATTTGGTTACTTTTTATAATTATTTTTAAAACTGTTTCTATAAAAAGAATATTTAATTGTTTACATTGCAAAAATATTATCTGTTGAAAATTGTATGACGTCAGAATGTTACTCTTCTGACGAATTAATCTAATGTCATACTCAAGAAAAAAAAATGAAAGTCGTACAAAGTAATTTTTTATGCACTGTATAGAAATAACTATGAATTAATTGATAGTTAGTTCATAGGTTAAAAATACTATAACGAAAGCGTAATATTGCATATAACTTTTATTGATTCTGTTGTTATAATTATTACACGTCTTTTTTTATACATTTTGATGCATATTCATTAGACAGAATATATTGATAGTTCATTATATATTAGTTCATACGTCACCACTTAAAGGGATTCTTGTCATTGAATTATATAAATAAGTATTAACTTAATTGGATATATAAAAAAGGAGATTTGCTTGGCATCAAACGATACAATTATGAAAACATCTATTGGATGCTGAAATGCTTTGAATATCCGGTAATACATACAGAGAGGATGTCTGTAATTTCCTCTTATTAGCATCGTAAAATTGTACTTTCATAAAAAATGTGGTTAACTGATGATTTAATTTTTTATAGTAATATTTTTTAATCACTCATAGACTATTGAAATACTTGTAATTTATAATGTTTGTTAAATCGACAATTGTACTCAAAGGATCATTCTCGTGTAATTAAATATTATATTGTTGGTGTATTGGTCTTTATTTGACGACTCAAATTGTATAACGCCGGGCTAATAATTTAAAAAAATACACGCTTCTATCTTGGACATCTGTCAAATGTAAAAAATTGGCATTCCAACTTCGTTCCCTGTTGTAAAAAAAAAGCCAGTTTACAAAATTCAAGAAATTTCATTTCAAGAAATCCGAAGCCATCTAAAGCCTACAACGTCAAAGTACTCATTTCATTTCTTGCCTAAACATATATTAAATATGTTTTTTTATGCCACAAAATTTTAAAATATGACATGGTAATGTTTAAATTTTTATCACTCGATTTTTAATACAGAAATGACGACGACGGAAAGAATCAACAAGGATGAAATAGCTGACTTGATTTGGTCGTCGCTACCATATCTTTTTACCACGCTATATTTTTTCGAATTAACTATTGTTTTTATCTATAAATTAGACAAGACTTCTTGCCGCGAGACAATAAATTTTGAACAATTACTCATTTGATGGCCTTCATTTTTAAAGTACAGATAATTCACAGGTGCTTTTTAGAGACGTTTATCTAATGTTGACGAAAGCTAAACAATTTGGTAATGTCAAGTAATGCGTTATCTATTCGTTGTTTTAATTAATATTCCTTAAAGACACATCGATATTTTAAAAAATTATAGATCTTATATGTTACTAAAGGGCGTGTTATTAAATAAATGTTGATTTTAAATTATGTAAAACCCATCACCGTTCACCACAGAACATTACATGTCCTAATTAGTATACAATATGAAACAAAACTTAATAGAAAAAGAAATTAAAACCACTTAATTACATATAATAAAACAAGTCTTATTTGAAAAAAAAAATTAGGTTACAAACTACATACAAAATGAAAAAAAAAAGTAAATACAGTAAGCTTCGACATCTACTTCGAACACAAATATTCGTTAACAACTATACTAAATGTTATAAAAATCAGTTTAGTACTTTTAAGTAATGCGTCAACATACAGATAGAAAAAAAAAATTAAAAACGATTGTTTCAGTATCTATATCGATGTTATAGTTCATAACAAAATTAATTTCTTAAAAATATGTCATATAGGGCAATAGTGTTCCTAGTAATTTATTATATGCTATATGAGTACATGAAAAATAAATGTTATTAGTAATTTTGTTATTAAAAAAAAATAAGTGAAAAGTCGTACTTGTCCATTAGGTTACTCGGTCGTCACCTAATATACAAACGTTATAAACGTTCGACATTATTTAGTTTTGTTTACATCTCGATTACGTTATTAATGTTAATCTATGATATAATGGCCAGACCCGCCGACTGGACCTGTTTACATTCAGCGAAAGTGGGAATGCCGCGACTGGTTCATATTGTACTATTATGTAAACAAATGAACCTGATTGAACTCTATGCAAATTTGAAGGTTGATTTTGTTTCAAATTTCACGAGTTACTGATGAAATTTAACTTATTTAGAACGGACAATGAACTTTTGTATGAGTTAAATCGAGATTAACGCTGTACGAATTAATATTAGGATTTATATTTTAAACCCTCTACTTCTTTATTAAAACTGTCATTTTTAATTAATGCTTGAACTACTAACCGTTGTAAATGACCGGTCCTGTCAATGGTTCATAACATTTTATTCAATAATTATTATATAATATATTTCATTGCAACTTGCACAACTTGTATATTTATAATTTCATACCGCGATAGATTTCGATTTTTTAAATTATCTCTCGTAGAGTATAGAGCGAATGATTATTGTTCAACTGAATTTACCTTTGAACAAAAAAACAAATGATAAAAAATTATCAGATATTTGGGTGTTTCAATGCCGTAAACAAATGTATAATAAATAAAACAAATATCGCCGGTTTTCTAGAATAACGACACATTTCGAAAATGCCAGTAGGTCCTTTTTAGCTTATAATTGCTTTGACACTTTTATATCTATAAACAAATGAAGGACACATCTTGTGAAAGCACTTACATTTGTTTGTTATTTTATTAATTACAACTCGATATCACCATAACATAAATTGCTATTCAGTATAGAAAATAATATACCCTTATTATTCAAAACTAAATGTGTCGTTGTTATTAAAAACTGGCGGTACGTTGTGTCATAGTTTTGTTATAGATGTACTCAATATCGTGCATGTGAAATTGTCCAGCAGTGGACTAATATGGCTTGATGATGACGATGACATTGGTCTGTTGTCTCTGCTCGCTCAGCTTTTGCGGTATTCTTGTTATATATACGTCCTTATAAAAATAGTTTTAGAGTATATAACTTGACATTTTTATAGTAATTTTATAATTTAATATATTCTACAAATACGCGTTACGCTGTTTTACACTGCACCACATTGCGCTAATTACCTTGGGACGAAAAGGTACGAGTTACTACTCCTCGTTACTCCTCCAATAGTTACAGGTCTTAGTAAACACACTAATGTTTACGTACTATTATACTGTATTGCCGAAAAGTAGTGCGTAAGCGTAGTGTTGATAGTACTATTGAAGTATCTATTGAAAAAGTTGTTGCTGTGACGTTTGCTAATACGTTGTTTATTATAAGTAATGGGCTGACACTTGACTTAAGTTCCAAGCAATCTTAATGTGACAATAAAGTCGAGAGTATTGTTATTTCATATATTAACTTTACATGTGAATGTATGATTGCCGGAATATAGCAATGCTGCTATGTCGGCAGTTCGACATTGAGGGTAATAGCTAGCAAGAAATATTCCTGTTACGATCCAGACACCACTATTCATGTAGCCTTGAAATTGAACCCAGTACCTTCCTGGTTTAAGGCAAACGGTAAACCACTGTGCCACAAAGGCAGTCAAAGCAAAAAAGACACATATGAACGGTAATATGTATTACTCGATACCTTATTTAAAATAAAAACCGAAATCGATATTGATGGCTACAAAAACTTTAATAATTATTATATATTATTCGTATTTTTCTACAATTGGAGTATAATATGTTATTAATATTTTCGTTTTCTATTTCAGCTTCATACATAAAAGTTTGCCAACGAAATGATCCAAACGTGGACAAGTGCATAATAAACTCTGTTGAAGAGCTACGACCAAAAATGATAAAGGTAATAAATATTATTACATATAGAATAAAAACTTTTCCTGCAATTAATTAAGCCAAATATTTTTTTCCTCCCATCTCACCTCATAATATCTATATTATTGTTTTCTAATAAAATAAATAAACAAACTTCAATTAATTTTTGCGTTGGTTATCTTGTTATAATCAAAGTGTTACAAATATATTTTTTCTAACTAATTATTAACATTCGTTTTGGCGGATGAACTGGTATCAAGAGATGTTTCCTTTTTCTCAACAATCGTCTCGGTAGTGGTTACCGCACTAGAATCTGAACTTTTCGCTAGGGATAATTGTTCTGATTCTGTGGATGCAATGTTGCTGGGAGATATTGCAGTTGAAGGGGACAGTGGTATCGCCGCGGTATTTTCATTTTTATCGCTTGCTCCATTAGAATTGTCTGTTGAATTCGTAGTCTCATCATGAGAAGATTTTGAGCTCTCGCTGTTCGTACTATCGTCACTTGCTGCAGAACTGTTTGCATTAGCTGTAGAGAGACCTTCACTTGCTACGTATATATCTTCTACACTTGTTTTCTGGCCGTTCGCTTTATTGACCACCACATCGTTAACAGCGGCTAGTACATCGCTTTGCGATAATGCCGTACCAGATGCAATCGCTGCAGCGGACTGGCCCGCTTTCCCAGCCTGGGCTTTAGCTCCACTTTTACTCACTGCCGTTGTTTTATCATATATTGCAACAATTGTACCATCTACAGTAGCTGAAGAGCTGTCGTTTATTTTACTATTGCTTTGACTAAGGGTCTCGTTCAAATGTCTTGTACCTTTTATATCTATAATAATATTTGTTCTCCTTGCATCGTCCATAGGAACAGAATGAGATTTTTTAGTATACGTACATTTATGACACGACGCTTCTTTACATTTGACACATTCAGATCCAGCTAAATTATAAGGGAATGGTACAAATTCGACAGAATTTATCTCCTTTGGGTACTTCACCGCTACATTTGTGCGTTGTGGTATTCTTATTTGTATAAATGTACTCCGTCGCTTGCAATCACTTGCAAGAAGATGTTGGGGCTAAAAGAATTAAAATAATAATTAAATTCTTTTTAAAATAAATTTATATATCAAAATGCATATTTTTTTTAATATATTGTTTACATTATTATTTAATTAATAATCAACAGCGTCATACCTGCAACACAAACGCCAAAGTAACAAACAATGCTATTTGATACAAGCCCATATTTGGATCAAACAATCCCAAACAAAATGCACACCATTCCTTTTATATGAAACTGTTGAACTGCTCCGGTCTTCGTCATTCGTATTAAATTCATTGTTAATTTCTTTTCTTAAGTCTTATCGATACCCGTGAAGGCACGTAGAGGCGCATTATTGGTATTTAAAGTTCGATTTGTTCCACAAACTTGAGCGTTTTCATAAAATAAATAAAGGTCAAAATTCCGAAAGTGTAGGAATTTATTAAATACGTAGTTACGTATGACTATAGGTATATAGCAAATGACGCACATAAGTTTAAAAGTAATGTCATTATCTTTTTGTTTCTGTGCCAGTAAGGCATAGCTCTTTATCAAAATATATTTTAATAAATCATAACATTTTTATAAATAAGTAATTAATTTCTAACATTATTTTATATATAAAAAGATTAAATTTAAAGTAAAACAATCTTTTTTTGCTATGCCAACTTTTCCATAATTTCTTAGTGACTTTATATTATAATTATTTGTATTTTGTCTGTTGTGTGTGTTGTTTTAAGTATTATGATTATTACAATTTACATTCGTAGCGGTGTGTGTTATTAGGTGAACTGAAAAAAGAGTTATATAGGTGAATGCCCTCTCAGTGTAGTCGCACTTTGTTTCTATTTTATTTACTATTACACAAGAAAATTTATATTACATGCATTGATTTCTACTCGTAAATTGCCATAATAGGATATCCTTTTTCATTTCATTTATATATTTGATTGTTACGTTAACTAATAGTTGGTTTATGTCGTGCTATTGTGTAACATAACATCCGCATACCGCATTTACATGTTATATCATAAAAAAAACGCACGTATTTTATGATTTGTTGCATTCTTGATGTCGAGATATTATTAGTAGAGTTATTACAGTCAATATAATATTAAAAATCAGTCGGCTAGATACAAAAAGCTACAGTAACGGGGTTATATATTCTTACATAAATACAGATGACCATGATCCATTTTTTGGTGTTGCCTGTGGTTTTTGCGGTCAATTATGAAGTATGTCAATGTTTCTAAAGTTTCGAAATAATCAAGGCCTGTATGTCAAGTCAGCAGGGTAAATCCAATTAAAAGAGATATGCATACATTCATTTGTTTTTATTTATATTTTGCTTAAATTAAACGCATAAAAAGCTAAAATTTGATTCAACCTATAGATAACTACAAGTGCGCAAAAAATTGCATTACTTGAAATATATTTTGAGAAAGTTGTTTGAGATGACTGGATAAAGATATGAGTATTTGCTTTCAATTTCCATTTATATTGGTTCTGTGTTAGTGATTTGTTATTTATCTTTAAATACCATCAAATCAATAACTGAGTTGATATATATTTCAGGGTATTCCGGAGCTAGATGTACCGGGCATTGAACCGCTGAGTCTTGGTCAAATTGCTCTGGCGCGGGGACCGCAAGGGGCCAAGTTGACTGCAGTTGTCAATGATGTCAAAGTACGCGGCCCAAGTAATTTCATCATCGAGGAGTTAAAGTAAGTTTTCTTTTAGAATATAGGTAGCTGTCATCCGCCCGTTTCTTTGTTTTTAGGCGTTATGGTCTGTAGTTGGTAGTAAAGGTGTAGATGGTGAATCGTGTTTGCCCAGAATACATTTGGCTCTCACATATACGACTGCCGGAATACAGCAATGCTGTTATGATGGCAGGTTGACACTGAGGGTGGTAACTACCCAAGCGGGTTCGTAATACGCTACCACCATCCAGACTCCACTACTCTTGCCTAAGAATCGAACCCAGGACCTCCGCGTTACAAGACAAGCGGGTAAAACGTTGCGCAACGGAAGTAAAAAAACCATTTAAAAGCTGATTATGACAATTTTGTTTTACTATAATAATGGTATATAGTTTATTTTCAATTTTAAAATACACTAATTTCTGGTATTTTCTTATATCTCTGTTAGCTAAGTTTGTCTCCATGACAACATAAACTGTTGAGAAATTTACAGTGTCTTTTAAAGCATTTGATTTTCTTATGTGACAATTACTATAAAATAATATTTATGGAATTTCTGCCAGTTCAATTCGCTTGCAATGTGCAAAAGGTTTTATCTGACCTTTGTATTTACGTGTTGCATTAGTAGTGTAACGAATACTTACGTCTCAATTGTTGCATCTACGTGAGAAACACGAAATACTTAATAAATACAAAAAAAATACTTAATAAATACTAAATTAATAAAACGAAATTACTTAATAAATACTGATGTATTTATATGTATGCAAATTTGTAGGAACTATTTCATATATAGCGAGGTAGCCCTGGCGTGAGATACATGGAAGTATTTCATATTACATTTTCGATAACGCCATAAGATTGTTACTTGTTAAGATAATAACGTTGTGTCTATTTTTTTTTACAATCAAATAGATTAGTTTCCGATCACAGTCCGTGATGGTAAATATATATAGTATTTAGTTGATCTCTTTAGAAAAAAGATTGACACTGACGTCGGCAGACTATTCCAATCTTACACTGTTCACATTATGGTAGACGCTGCGAAATGTTTTATAGATTTAGAGTTCGTTAGGTAGGTACAATCACAGTATCTATTTCTCCATGAAACAGTAGTGTGCAAATTTTACAGTTGCCCAGTTTAAAGGGTACTGTTGCTAGTGAAATTGCTGCGGTAATGAGATTTAACATCTTAAGTCTCAAGGCAATATAATGCCATATAAACATCTGAACCAGTTTAACCGGCAGGTGGTAATGGGCTGAAATATCACCATCAGACAACAAATTCAAAAATATTGTAAGACTAATTTAGACCTTCATCCTATCAAATGAATTATGGAAGGACGAACAGAGTTACATTGATTAACGATCTCTGAATACACAACATTCTACTCGTATTTCAAATACGGAATCAACATATCGTTGAATCCACATACGTTATGTTAACAACACAAACAGGAAATGTGTCAATTGAATTCAATATAGGTATATTGTTTCATCGATAGATATAATCTGTGGTCGATGAATGATTTATACGGTTCAGTCTTGACTCACTGGCAGATTTAGAAGCGTTTTAGGTTCAATTCTCAACGTAACCTTGGGCGTTGAGCTTCGAGGAATACTAATGACAATTGTTAAAAAATCTAACAGACCTAGTTATGTCATGCGAGGAAGCATATGCTTAATACCTTACCTTAAGGATATCTTCAAGGTTATTACTGTAAAAAATTAAAGGATAAAAGAATAATATGGTGCACAGACCTACAAAACACTTGGAACAGTATAATAATATTTTATAAAAGAAACAACTGAATAGCGAAAGATACCTAAGTCTCAACAGTTTATAATTAAATGAACATTATAAAAATTGTGCATATGCCAACCAAAATATGAGAATAATAAATTTTTTTTTTTTATTAAATGTAATGAAAATTATATAATAAATTTGTTTAAATATAATTAATGTAAACAAAGATAACCGGTTCGTATTACAATAATTTCAGGTCCGACCTGGACCAGAATCGTTTCGATTTCAAACTTCTGCTGCCGAGATTGGACTTCAACGGTAAATACAAGATGGATTTACAAGTACTTCTGCTTCGGCTGCAAGGCAGGGGTAACATCACGGGTTCCTTCAGTAAGTATATACATAAATGTTTTTAAGTCATATTTATCTATATTCTAGTAATCACCTCGTCCAAAATACTTGACAGAAATTAATTACGTTTCATAACTTAACTATATAGCGAAAAGCACTTTTAAAAAACTGAAAAGACACGGTAAAGACATCTAAACATTTTAAAATGTCGTATGTGCGATAACGATTATTATATATGTATTTTCACTAGAGAGGGAACGCTTTATTTAGTAAAACATTAATGAATCAGCTTGTAAATTCCTTTAATCCGGTATAAAGATTGTTATTAATTTAGAACTTTGTAACTATAATTACGAATTAATTTAGCAGTTAACCATTTACACGTGAATGATGCAACTCGTTGACTGCGAAATGAGCTAGCTCTGCGATTTGGTGTCGCCATTATTTCACCATATTAGTTTCACACATCTATTGGATTAGTGAATGTCTTTGCTTTACAAAATTGAATTTATTAAAACTAATAAAGTATTACACGTTTATGTAAATAACTATTTTTTCACATGACGTTAAGTGATACTGAAGACAGTGAAGCGTGTTGTTCAGAATATTCACGTAGTCACACATATAGCTGCCGAATGAAGGTGATGGTGTTATGGGGGCAGGTTAACATTAAGAGCATCACCCTTAAACTGGCGATAAAAGAAATGAAATATAATTTTATGTTATTTTTTTACCTCCAAAATCATTAAGATTCTTAAAAAGGTTAGGAAATTGATCCCAGTCACCAAATACTAATAGCTATGTCGAAATTCAGATTAAAAATATTGAATGCAGAGTATAGTGTAATATGATAAAAGGAAGATAGATATGATTCTTGTGAAAATTAGATTTAAATTACAACAAAAACATATAGTAATCAGTGCTGAATGCATCGATAAAGTTTTTTGTAACAATGAATGAACAGCGGCAAGTTAGTTTATTTTATGAAATTTCTTAATATTTTGTTAGTTTGTACATGTGGATGTGCATTTAAAACACAAACGTAAACTAAAAATAAAATGTATTCTGTTACAAAAACACAACTTAATAAAGAATCATGGAAATAAACGCAAGAGAAGTCTGCGGTGCGCTCGGCGTGCCCAATCGGCATGGCTCAGTAGGTGACGGAATGTGTGTTAATCGGTTGACGTTACGTAGTGCTGGGTAACCGGCCTATGATTTATGCAATGAAAGCGTTCCTTTTTTTTGTTTACCGCACGTATTATTAAATCATTATGTATAAAGAGCTACATATTAGTGTTTAGTTTGCAAAGCATCACTAGATTGCAGATAGCATTAAGCTTAACTTTCAAAACACGAGACTCCGAATATAATATATATTATTAAGCTTGTCCTTTAGAAAGGCACTTTTGAAAGTTCTAAAGATTGTAACTAAAGTGAGCCCACGTTATTGAAAATAATATTGGCCCACCTGAAAACGTTCAAGCAGAAAATTCGAGGGCACTTTTTCTGATTATTATTTTAGAAGTACATTTTTCATTTTGTCGCCTTGGATCGACCTTTGTCTCCATGAGTTTTTGTCATTAAAATAATCCTTACAAAGTAGTAAAAATATGGCTACAATGATTTGAATACAGACCGAGATTTATATTATGTAAGATGAAAATATTTTTATTACGATTGGTTGAACTATATTATAGTTACATTACTGTAGTACTACGTGGTGGTAAAAACAAAATTCGTTTCAAAGGTATAGAAAATATTCTTTAGTCTCTAATCTAATTTCTAATATGTGTAATGATGGCAGAGGAGATAATATAGAGCATAACGATAAACTTACAATTGCAGAGGACTACGCTTGCAACGTCACAATGAGGGGTCACAAAGAGAAACGCGGCGACGACGAGTATTTGACGTTCGACCCTTTCAAGGTTAAACTCCGCGTCGGGGAGTCATCAATTTACCTGACAAATCTCTTTGATGGAGATCCAGTTTTAGGTCCAGCAACAAACAGGGTGATCAACGAAAACTCTCAAGTGTTTCTACAAGAAATAAGTCCGGTTTTAGAGCGCAGCCTTGGGGAACTCTTTACGGAAATGGCTAATAAAATAACATCTAAGTTCACGTACAAAGAGCTATTTCCCTGATTTTTAACGTTTGTCCATGTGTGATTATATTTAATAGTGTATATTGCTGGAGAGTGATATCGAAGCTAGAATATTACAAAACATTTGAATTTTTTTTTAGTTCAGAGTTAATTCTTTATAGGATTTGATCTACGATGAAAATTTATTCCTTTTCTGCTTTTTGCGGAACCTTGATTCCAGAATTACGAGTACCTTTCGTTTGTATTGTATGGTTTTAACAATTAGACTTTATTTGGTTTAAATTTTCAAAAAATGTGATAGTTATTGTTACAATCATCATCTCTTTCAATCTCAAGTTAATATTAAATAAGTTTTAAAAACTTTACAGTATCGTAATTAAGTTTTATTTAATTAAAAGAAAAGTTGTAAATTAATTCACCGCTTTATTTCGAGCCCAAAGGTACCTTATACCTATTTATTTGTTCTGTGCATACCATCAATACATCTGTGTACATCTATAAAAAAATTTGATCTTATTTTTATATTAATCTAGATAAAATGTAAACAATACACTCTTGAAACAAACCACTTGCAAAAAAAATATTCAAAATAGACTTTTTATCATATATATGTGCACAGATTTATAAATAATTCAACCTAGTGTCTAATTTGGTCACATAAAATTTTTGGCTTTAAGTTAATTACGTAGTTGATTAAAATTTGTAAATATAATTGAGAGAATAAAAGATGTTTTGATATTGATTTTTTTTTACGTGAAGCTAAAAGTTGATAATTAGCCGTAAAATATTTAGAAATATTAAAATAAAAATGCTTCTTATATATTTTTAAAATAAATTTATTACTTACTCTACTGTCTTAACTACTACTATAGTACTGATAACAGGATATATACCGGATAAGCAAGTTGAATTAGCAGTAGACAGGCCATATTTACCGAAGAAGCGATAACCGTTACGGTAAATGAGTTCTCGAGTGGAGACCGCGGATCGGTAAATGTAGCGTAGAACGCCCTCAGACTAGGTGGAGCGACGATCTACGCAGGGTGGCTAGCAAAAACAACTGGGAGAGGATAGTCGAAAATCGTGCTGAAAGGCGTGCACTTGGAGAGGCCTATTTCTAGCAATGGACTGATATACACTGCCGGCCAAAAGTTTGAGACCACCTTGAAAAAATTACAATATTGAATAAAACTCCAAAAGTTAGT
>DWQX01003158.1:0-18833 GCA_018245475.1 Pharmacophagus antenor
ACAAGTTCAAAATCTAATTCACTCTCACTACTTTCAAAATCCTCAAAATTCATTTTTATTATTTATGGGAAACCAATGTTTAATAATAGTTTTATACAAAAAGTAAAGAAAACTGCGTCACTTATTGCAGAAAAATATTTTAAAAGAAATTGCGGGTAATCCCCTAATTTGTATAAATTGCCCCTGATTGAATAATAGGGGGTCAATCCCCAAAAAATGTTTATTTGTTATTCATGTCACCAAAAAGGTGTCAGTGGATTTGTGGTTAGATTTAGTATGTCATCGTATAGGTGTCAGTAGAGTGCAAAAGGTTAATGTACACGTGTTTTATTTCTTTTTTGCAAAAATTTAATGAAACTTTGTTAACACTAGGTTTACGAGACACGTAATTTTGAATCAAAAACGTTATTAAAAAAATGTCTATACTTATGTCAGAATTATGATTTTTATTACGTCCTTTAGGGCACCATTGCTTTATAATTATTTTTCTAAAAAAGGAAATATAAGGATTGATGTATGAAATTACTGTCCTCGAAAAGGAAACCATGAGTGTTCTGTAAACCTAGTGATGTGTTAATTTTATCAGCAGAACTACATACAGGACGGAAATTTTATCAAGTTATTATTTTATACTTTGTTAAATGTGTGAATTAACTCAAGGTTTATGTGAAATGAAAATTAGGAATAAATGTTGGATCTACTTTTAATTTAAAATATTTTTCAATCTATTCAAAATTCATTATATAAATAAAGATGGTTCAGCCGATTTTTAACCATTTGCTAAATTTATTATAATTCATACACTCTCTACCTTCAATATCGTTAAATGAAGGGTTCGCTTCCTCACTTATTACATTTTAACATTTAGAGTAATTAAGTAAACAATAGATAACTTTTCTTTGTATTACTTCTAAATCCACATAATTTATTTGTATATAATTAGTATGAACCTGTAAATATCTTCAGCTGATACCTTTAATATTGTTTACTTCACATAATCGTGTATGATTTGGTACAAAAGTATATTATTATATAAATATATTCTTATTGTATTGA
Source organism: Pharmacophagus antenor (assembly GCA_018245475.1). Lineage (NCBI taxonomy): Eukaryota > Metazoa > Arthropoda > Insecta > Lepidoptera > Papilionidae > Pharmacophagus > Pharmacophagus antenor. Next base: position 1,057 of record DWQX01003158.1, read on the forward strand.
ATGTATCACACATGAAATTTATGTAATTTTTAGAAAAATAATTAGTATATATAGACAACAACGCCCTGGTCAATACCTACTCTCACTGATCTCTATCTATTGATGTTTAGGATATTACAAGACGAAATCTTATAACCTTATGTATGTAGGTTAATATTAAATTACATTTTTAATTATAACATACTTGTATGACTACAGTAACATTTTATAAATGGTATTAATTTAAATTTGCTTTTGTTACATTATATTTTTAAATGTCATTTCTTAATGTATTAGCTAGTTTTACAGTTTCTAAAATTGTATTATTATTTTAAAATAAATCTGTACTTTTTTAAGATAAATATAAAATAAATTCAGTGTACACTCATTTTAATGATTTTCATTGAATTAAAACCAATATTAAAACGCATTTCAATCTAATTTAATGTATTCATTATTAGAATGTTGCAAAGGACGGAAATTAATTACTTAAATTATTTTCTGAAAATTATATTTGTTCCCCTGTCAGTGTATTTTTAACTTTATTAAAAGAAAACAGATGTTCACAATATTCCAATTTTTGGCAAATTTCACCCATAATACTCGAATTTACAAGTTACTATATCCCAGAGAAAACAAAATAATATGTCTGAAAACCAAAACAAATGAGCAAACAATGTGTCTAGAGCATAAACCATTACTATTGCAGAAGGCATCTTACAGACAGGGCTCGTAACTATCAGTATATTCAAGATAACTAGCTAGTATAGCGCTGTCTCTGTCACACAGTTGCGAATAAACCACAAGGGAAAAAACTTATTGCGTGCGTCAACAAATTACTTAGACACGAAGCACATTTACATTGTATCATCAATATCATCATCAGCCGATAAACGTCCACTACAGGACCTAGGCCTCCCCGAGTTTCTTCATATCGATCGGTCCTGTGCTGCCCGCATACAGCGGCTTCTCGTGACCTTCACCCCATCATCGGCCCACCTTGTGAGGTGCTTGCCTACAATGCGTCTACCACCACGTGGCCACCACTCAAAAATTTACCGCCCCAACGGCCATCAGTCCTTTGAGCAATGTCAATTAAGACTAGCAATCCTTTGTACTATGTCAGTGACTCTAGCTTTCCTACGAATCTCCTGATAACTGATTAAATTACGCAGGGAAAGCCCCGATCATAGCCCATTCCATTTCTCTTCGGGTAACTTTGAGCTTTTTGATGAGGTCCAACAGCTTTTTGATGAGGACAAACAGTCCAACTTACCAAGTTGGATTGTTTGTCCCCGGTAAACGTAAGTAAAAGGAAGTATAAGGGGTTCCGCACAACATTTTACGTGACTCAGACCACTCTTATCTGCTCTTAGGGCACTTTAATCAACAAACGAAGATCTGGCGCCCCACCAACTCGCAATGGGCCAGCGTAATGGCAGACAGCCCAGTACCCTTCATGATACCATACAAGCGTCTGGCCCAAAAGCCCGGCGGTGCCGGAAACAGTGCCAACTTTAACGGAAGTCGGCAAGGTACTGAAACCAGCGGTGCGAAAAATCTCCAGGTGGCGAAGATTTCTCGTCAAATGACCTTTGCTCTGGCAACATATCAGGCACGGACTCTGCAGACTGATGAGAATGTACTTGAATATATGGTACTGTTGTCGTGAGATTATCTGAATTCCGAAGAGAAAGCAAGGACACTAATCCTAATATCCGGCAACCTTCTTAATTTCCAGGAAGAGGAAGACGTGTACCAAGGTGGTGTTGGGTTTATAGTACACAAGTCCCTCACGAATTTTTGTTGTACTTTTCGGGAGTGTATCGAATAGGGCAACGTACCTTATACTCAAAATCACTAGACGGTTTTCTTTGAAGATCGTTCAGATCTACGCACCGACCTCAACGCACCCTGAAGAGGAACTGGAAACTGTATATAAGTACATTTCTCGTGTTTTACAAGCTTCCAAGTCTCATTACAAATGTGTCATGAGAGATTTCAATACAAGACTAAGAGAACGCTGCAATGATGTGACGAAAGTGAGGCAATTTGTTGATTTAAAGGACATCGAGGGACTAAATAATTAACTCTTTCTTTAAGAAACGACAGCATCGCACATGAATATGGAAGAGTTCGAACGGAGCGGAAAAAATGAGATCAACTACATCTTGTCACTACTACACTTCATTACACTACACTTCGAAGACAAAAATCATATGCAAGAACACTGACGTTGACCAGATAACTGTTCACGGGCAGACTGTACAGAGGGTTGAAGAGTATATCTACATCGGACAAAACATAAGTCTAGAAAAGCATGGACAAGGTCATGAATTAGACCGCCGCATTCGGTTGGGACGGAATGCGTTCAGTGAGCTATCTAACGTCAAAGGGGATGTGCCCTTTAATATCAAGCGCAAAGCATTTGAACAGTGTATCCTGCCCATCTGACATATGGAGCCGACACTTGGACGCGCACTCAGCAAGTCATACATAAGCTACAAGTCACCCAGAGAGCTATGGACCGGGCTATGTTAGTTATTTCTCTCCAACATAGAATAAGAAACACAGAGATCCGGAGACGAACAAGGCTTACCGACATTGCCAAAATAAGAACTCGTAGAAAATGGAAATAGGCGGGCCACATATGTCACCGAATATATCACATCCATCACCATTATCCATATATCACCGAATGGACAGAAGCATATTGGATCTCTAAATAAAATCTGAGAGACACCGAATGAAGAAGTCCGAGCTTTGCCCAGAAACTGCCTAGATCCTAAACCCCGAAAACTTTCAGATCCAGGTACAGAGTCGCTTTGATAGCCAGGTCTGCATTCATGTGAACACGTACAAAGACGGGGTCGTTAGAAAATGTTGTTATGATTGGTTCGAAATTTATCAAACGCAGTCGTAACATAAGATCATATCAAGAGAAAAGACAAGAAATGGTCCTGAAGCCTTTTGAAGATGCTTCTAGCTATCGACATCTCAACAAGCAGATCTCCAAGAGTTTGACACGCGACATACGCCGATATAATATTGAACGTCTTAAAGAAGCTATCGAGCGGAACAAAGGCTCGAAAGTGTTCGCAAGAGTTTTTGCTGTTGGATAGTGCCTGCTGACGAAGTTGAAGACAGAAGATGGTAGGATCGCTGTAGCCCGACTGGAGCTTCTGGCCAAGATTGAAAACTTGTATGGACAGCTTTACACAACTTCACTAACACCTATCAACAATCCAAACAAAACAGTCACAGATCCAAGAGTCAAATTAACCCAACATTTCGAAGATATCCCAGATGTCAACCAGTACGAGATTAGTATTGCTCTGAAACAGCTTAAATAAAAGGCGCCGGGTGATTATAGCTACTGAAGGCATACCGAACCGTCTCGCGCCCAGGTTTATTGACTTATAGCCTCCCGAACAAGTCGGTTTTCGAAATGGGTTTAGTGCCATTCACCGCAAACAAGTAATACAGAAGACCGAACAGTATAACCAGCCATTATGATTAGCGTTTGTGGGCTATGAAGAAAGCCTTTGGTTCAATCGAAACATGGGCAGTGCTAGAATCACTCCAGAGGTCCCAAATAGATTTCCGATACATCCAAGTGTTGCAGTCACTACGAAAACGCCACCATGTTTGTCCGCCTCCGGGACCAGAGCTAAAACCTTTACAATTGCAGCGAGGTTTGAAAAAGACCGATGTTATATTACTAAAACTGTTCACAACTGCGCTGTAAGATGTCTTCAAGCTTATAAATTAGAGAGGACTTGGCATCAATATAAACGGCGAGTACGTGACTCGCCGTTGTTTAGCAGATGATATTGTGTTCGTGGCCCAAAATCTTGGACGATTTCGGGAAAATTCTTGATGACCTCTGCAGCGTCTCAACACGTGGGTCTTAAAATTAACATAGATAAGACGAAAATTATGTCAAGTTCACACCTTGCACCCATGCCTTTGACGATTAGACACTATTCTTTGGAAGTTGTTGACGCATACGTTTACATTACATTAAAATTCAGTCACCTTTAAATCATATAATTTTAGTACATAATATAACTAAATTTAAATATTAATATATTTCATTAAAACATAAAACAATTCAGTTATGAAATAAAAAATTAATTTATTTTACATCAAAATTTTAAAGGAAATAAAAAAATATTGTTAGTAATACAATCAATTTGGGAACCCAAAAAAAAAAGATCAAATTACAACCCAGTTCATGAATTCAAAACAATCAATCGCTGTAGATGTTGAAACGTACAAAAAGCATGCGTCGTACTTGCCTGAAAAAAACGCGTACTTTGAACACAGTAAAGTGTCATAAAGAGTGTCAAAAAGTCCGTTCTACAAATAATTTATATTTAGCTTATTTTCTTTGGATTAAAAAGAAGTAGAAATATAGTTTTGCGAAAATGTCGCAAATATCCTATTTATTCATTCTATATTTATCAGAATGTCCACAACTAAAAAATAAAACATTTTAATTTTTTTTTATTTTTCTTGCTATTATATACGGACGACGAACTAGGTATACATACACATAGATATATAAGACAGATGAATACAATAATTGGCACGTATATGTAACTTTTAAAGGATATAACTACTATTGCATTAATTTGGTAGTGATTACCACTGCACTTTAACAACTTCTTTGTCGTTCAACTAATTTTCAATTATGATAAATTAGCTATCCATTTTTGAATATACAGAAATAATAAATATACTGACAGGATAATGCCCGTAGGTTTCAGCTAGTATTAATACATAATAAAAGGAAGAAATCGCTAATCTGATTTATTATTGTTCTATTAGTAAATACACAATGTCATTACGTAAAAATAATTAATTTGACAGTATTGACCGACTGTTATCGTCAACAACCATAAAGCACTCACTGTTGGACATAGGCATCCATCAAAAATCTCCACAACGAACAATCCTACGAAAAAAACCTGTGAATTCTCTGCTTCTTGGGATTTTTAATCGTGGTTTGTGTTTACTAGGTAAAAATGGACCGAATACAATTTAATAGAGAGCCAAAGCCACGTTAGTTTAAAAGCAAGTGGACCGCAGACAGGTCAGATTGGCTCGGGTACCGTGAGTTGTTGTGCAGGACCTATAAATTAGTTGTTTATTACCTATTAATAGTTTAGGTTAGGTACTTTTACGACTAATTGTAATTAATTACATATTATTGTATGTACGTAATCTGTTACCACGTGGTTCACATTACTCGGGGAATAAACGGCCCCGGAATAACGTACGCACGTTTTATTGCGCATTCCCTTCCGAACACTGTTGTGGCGACGACGATTAAAAATTGTTGTTATCGTGTGTATCGCGTTGAAATAATATTAAAACAATATTGATCGGCAAGGTGTGTGAAATTGGTGTGCGGACGGGTGTGTGGACTTCGTATGTCAACCGCATGGATATTTACATCAAGGTCAGCAATATCGCAGACGACTTAAAGCTACCAACTCTAATCGCGACGATAGGTGACAAGGCGTACGAGCTTCTGGTCAACCTCGCTAGCCCGTACAAGCCTGTGGATTTAACATACCAACGGTCTTGTGAAATAATGCATCACCACCTACAACCGGCACCGTCTTCTCTAGCGGAGAGGTACAGGTTTCGTCAAAAACGCCAAGCTCCGAGGGACGACATTTTATAATATGTTGCCGAGTTCGAGAAGTTGTCACGCGATTGCAAGTTCAAGGCGAACTAAACGAAAATCTCTGTGACCATTTTATTTGCGGCCTGAGATATGACTTCATACGACAGCGGCTGTAGGCGGAGCATGATGCAATATCTTTCGCGGAAGCTGTAAATAAGCTGCTCATTCTTTGTAGGCAGCGGAACCTGACGCAGCTATTGTTGACACACCCGGTGGGACGGAGCCGGTATATGCCTTAAATAGGAGCTCGTGGCCGGGAAGTACTGGCGGCGGGGGATGGGTGCGCGAGCGTGGATGCGGAAACGGCAAGTAGCGGGGCGCGTGGCGTCTGCGGCGAGCATGGTGTGGTGACTGCGGAGTTACGTGAGTCTGGCCGACACGAGCGCAGGTGTACAGTGTGCGGGGCGACGAGTCCTGAGCTGGGGGCCTGTCGGTTCTGGAACGTGACAAGCAAATGCCGGCAAGTCGGACACCAGCAGCAGGTTTGCTCTTTTAGAGAGTTAGATTTAGTTCGTTTTATATAATTTAAGTATTTACTTTTTAGTTTTATATAGTTAGGTTTTAATAGGTATAATTTAAGTGGGGAGAGATGCAGTGTAGGTATTTTTACAACTAATTATTATTAATTACATATTATTGTATGTAGGTAATCTGTTATCGCGTGGCTCACGCCACTCGGGGAATGAACGGCCAACTAATACGCACATTTTTATTGCGCATTTCCTACCGAACACTATAGATTTTATTTCTTCTTTATTCTACTAGCAATCCATTCCAAACCCAAGCGCAATCTGGAATGAAAACAAAATGCTTTAAATAACACCTTTGGTGTAGATAAAAAACATTACAATGGTAAAAATACAATGGTAAAATACTGAAACAATACATGCGTGTTGTTTTTTGGCTCTAGAAATATTTCATCTCTTAAAAAATTATGATTTCTTCAATGCGATGTCTATAAATAACACTTGGACCAAAATAAAAATAACATTCATCCAAACCAGTTATATGTTAAAGCTTGCTCTGATAGAGGCCCGTTATAAAAAGAAAAACTGAAGTAATTTTTAACAAATGAGGCTTGATAACGTTTTAGTAGTTACAAAATAACAGAGGTTACAACAAAAAGTATTGACCTTTTTGAAAAAAAAAATTAAAGTTTGCATGAAAATAATATTGTATTTATTTGTGAAAACAGGACTATCTACGACAAGAACCGACGAAAAATCATGGTCAAACCCCAATTAACTTGGTAAATCCAGACCACAAACATATTCATCCACTCAGCAAATATTGTGAGTTCCCTGTGAAATGGTGTTGGGAAGTTGTAAAATTGCATCGCAATTAGCATAAATATTGCATGGCATATAGCCTTATCCTTGCACTCTCCCCAGATTTACATCTGTTTCTGTCTTTTCAGTTCTTTAGGCTGTCAAGATCAAATTGAGAGTAAACTTAAAAACTAGCAATCTTTACTGATCAGAATTTGCACATCGGCACATCTTTGTTTTAATTAAATTCATTTGAACTGTGATAAAATAATTCTGGCATTTCTCCAAAAAATCTTTTCATAGGCCAATTAGATAAATATAATAAGAACTTAATAATATAACTAAATTCTATGTATACTTGTGTATTAAATTACTTTCTAATATCTTAATATAATTGCAAAATTTTTATTTACCCTTCGCCAGTGAGTGCACAACAAGCTTGTATGTGCCAGGGATGTTGCTTGATAGATGTTAAATCAAGTTGTTTCGATATTTCAGCTGCGGTCATGGATCCTTTCAAATCCTGAAATTAAAAACGTGGAGCATTTTACATAGAAATTCGTAATTACTAATACTTTTTTAATCAATAATTCGCTTACACTTGACCTTAACTCCTCATATGTTAAATGACAATGAGTCCATAGATAGTAAAGCACTCACTATACCTTGGCTCTCATAATATATGAATGCTGGAACACAGCTAGCTAGCCGGGTACAAAAAAATCCAACCATAATCCAGATTCCACTACTCATGTGGCCCAGGAATCGAGCCCAATTCCTTAAGGTTATGAGGCAACTGGTAAACCACTATACAAAAGAGGCAGTCAAAAAGGTAGTTAATACCTGCATAAAATGAACAGATAAATACAAAAAATGTGGTAAAAAATTATTCTTATGATTATATTACCTGCTTATTAGCGAAGACTAACAAGCAGGCCTTGCTAAGTTCTTCGTGTGAGAGCATCTGATGTAACTCATCTTTGCTTATACTTAGACGTTGTCGATCCGTGGAGTCAATCACCATTATCACAAACTGAAGAAACAAAATACAAAAATTAAACATAATTATACAAAATTTTAATTATGATTAGCTTAAAATATAAAGCACATGATAATCATACTTTTAATACGCCATTAAAACTTTTGTATTAATTATATCTCAAAATACATATGTTATATATACAAAACTCAAGTTAAAATGCAAAGTATTAAGGTGAAAATGATTCTGTTTTCGACATTCGCAAATTTTCATAATATCAGTAAAGCCAACTCTATATCTGCAATGCTACGTAAATGACATTTGTAATTCTTTATAAATGATTATGGTTACTTTTAAATGATAGTATAAATAATACATGATGATTACATATCAAGGAATTGTATCTATCCTAATAGTTGTGTCTGCAGCGCCTCTTGTTAATAATTGACTAAAAATATAAAAATTGTGTCATTCATTATTCAAAATTGCGTGTAATTACTAGCTCAGAGTGCTCTTCAATTGTGGTAATAAAGAAAACTAAAATTATTTAATAACATATTAAGCATAAAATGATAACCTCAAAGTTGCATTCAATAGTTTTTCTTACTGATAATTATCGCTTCATGTCTCAAGTGCGAGAATCAAATACCCAAGGTAGATGAGAGAATTTGTAAGAAATGTAGTGGACTACTTGCAATGGAAATTAGGGTATTTTGCAATTGCCAACACTGAAACATTTATATCCGGAATGTGAGTTTAGTGTCCAACAATAACTGGTACTAAGGAAGCTAGGTTCTGAACTAAGAAATGAGATTGACTAATTAAAAAAGGAACACTTTAAAGGACCGAGTTAAGAGACAATATTATCAGATCTTATTGAAAGAGAGAAAAGAAGTCGTAATATTGTTTGTAGTTCCAAAATTGCAAGAAAATAATACTAATGTCGAATCACGCAAGAAGTATGATCTGTTAGAAACGTTGTACATCACATGTTTTTAAGTCACAAAAAATTCATAGTTAGAGTTGGTACGGAACATCAGTTATGAGAAGAGGTTCTTAGTAGAATGCTTCCAGGTATAGTACCAGGACCTATTTTATTCGAAATTTTTATTAGTGAATTAAACGAATTAAACTGGACACCTTTCTTTTTACTGATTATACAAAAATAATAACAAATCCTCTAGAAAACAACTACGAAATTCAAAATGATTTACACTATGCAATGCACGAAAGATGTACTATTTCCCCTAATTACCCTTAACATTGATAAATGCACTGTCTTACAAGCTGGAGCTAATAATCTCAAATAATCGTATCCTATTAATTCTAAAATTCTCAAACAAGCTCAAAAAGACCTAGGAGTAATTTTCACCTACAACTTGAAATGGAAAGATCATCTTTACTTAACAGAGGGCTTACTTGTTGTAATACATAAAAAAGGCTTTTGTATAAAACATATGTGAGACCATTATAAAAATATGCTTTACAGATATGGAGTCTCTATTTTCATAAAGACATTAATATTCTTGAAAAAGTGCAAACAAGGGCTTCAAAACTTATACCTACATTGTGTTATCTTCTAGATAATGACCAACTCTTGAATAGTCTTAAATTTAACTACACTAGAATAGTGTAGGAGACGCGGAGATCTTAAAGACATACAGTTTTAATGGAATGTTACCATATTTGCATCAGTAAATACAATAATAAAAATAGTAAAGGATACAACTTGTAACTAACGCGAACTCTGAGCGTAAACAACTCCCTCTACCTCTTTATAACTAATCCAGTAGTCGACTCATAGAATAACCTACCTAAACACGTAATTTGCGCGTGCACCCTTGGTCAATTAATTCAAAAGTATGCTCGACAAATAACTTGTACATTTGCAGCATAATAGAACAATTTTGGTTGTTCACTTGTGCTGTTATTTTTGTACAAGCAGCATAAAGCTGATTTGTGCAACAAAAATATTAATAACATACGCAAGCAATGCTTAAAAAATTATTGAATAAGATTTATTTCGCACTTCGCTGCTAAATATTAATAATAATGAAAATATATATTAAAACTTCAAGGGAGCATAAAAATACACTATGAACATAATAAAAAACATTTACATTCCGAAAATTGCCATGCCAGCTAAAAGGTTACAATATTCATAGGTACAAATGCTAGTTCATGATTTTACTACTTTTTTAATTGTTGATGGTTACATATTGTTGTTTATAAATATTAAAACATGAAAATGAAAATGAATGCTCTTGTTAATATTTCCTTGTAACTCATAGAGAATTTTGATACAAGAACAAATAAACAAGGATTAATAATTTATTTTGATACATAAATTGATTTTAGTACAAATAACTGTATCTTTATGGAATAATAGTTATTTTTAATACATATTTTATACATTGATTCTTACTTCACTATTAGTGTAATAAGTATTCCATGCTGAACGTAAACTCTGCTGTCCTCCAAGGTCCCACATAACAAAACGCAAATTCCGCCACACCACTTCTTCAACATTTGAACCAATTGTTGGTTGTGTGTGAACTGCCTCACCTAGCAGCAACTGATACAAGATTGTAGTCTTACCGGCATTATCCAAGCCTACGAGGACTAATTTATGTTCTGCAAATCACAGTACATGTTAACTCATGGTTTGATTAACAATTCAACTTAGGAATCTTTTATGTAAATTTAGTTATCGATAACCTCCAATCAACTATATTCACAATATATCAGGTAAATGGAGTATCAAACAGAAATATTATCAAATGAAATTATTGTGCTTTTATGTCATACTCAAATATTGTGCAATACATAAAAGATTCTCAGCTTCCACTTAAATAATTTGGGGTCTATTTTATCATCATCAGCTGGAGTACACTGTTGAACATGAGACCACTTAACAATCAAGATTTTTTGTATAAATATTTCTGGCACTACATATTTAAATGTTTATATTTGTGATACAATATTACTTTTACACTATTTCTGGTTATGAAAACATAAGTGTCTTATCTTAGTATGAAAATAATATATTTTTTATAATTCTTTTTAGAATACTTAGTACAAATTGATTATTTTGCCAATGGTCATGTTACCTTCATCTCCAAAGAAACTCCAAATTTTTGAAATTAACAGACCCATCTTCAGTTCTTAATGTTTAAATTTACATCTGTGTCAAAAATGAAGTAGTCACTCTCGTGCTCTACTTTTTGTTACCTACTATTAAAGTAGCAGTCCCATGTCTAATCAAAAAGATTTTTTTGACAATACATTACTGTATTATTATAATTCTAATAATTGCATTAAAAAATATATATTTATGATTGAAAAATAGAAGTCTGTAGTAATACTACGTTTTATTTTCTTTAAATCATTTATGATAGGTTTCATGCAAGATTAAATAAAACTACACATTGCAAGTACTTCATTAAAATTAACACTTTTTTTCACATTCATAAAAAAATATTTTATTAATTACACGTAAATATTGTCTGTTATTCTCAACAACAGAAAATTTGCCCTAAGGGAATTAATTCAACGTGACGTGACCAAATCATTAAGCAAGTTGCACACTTTCCTACACGTATACGTTTACACGGCGTCATTTAGGTAGAGAAACAAAAATTAAAAAAAAATATTCGCTTCATAAAAAAATATAACATATGATACAGTTATTTTCAAATTTCATCTAAATTGATATAAACAAATATTTAAATAAACTATTGATAAAATATCATCGGGACTTATACACTTAAAGTTATAATATAGCGATTATAAGCGGTAACCCTAAACTTCTAACCTATAACTGACATTAAAAGTATTAAGCAACAATGAATGTCAACACTGTCGAAGTGGAAGTGATCTCGATCATTTATTTCTTTAATATCCAGCTTTTGAAAACCAATGATTTGTTTTGAAAAATGAGTTACAAAAAATCGCACAGGAAAAAATTAAGTGTACCTCGCCACCTTAATGAAAGGTTGACAAAACCCAGTGCTGCTGCTGCTGCTGGATTCGGAGAAGTAGATGCTGCCAGTCACAGTGACCATTACAGCTTTATCGAAGCTGGCTCGCGGATCCGGTGATTCGCGAGCTATCTACAAAACCCAGTATTTTCTGTTGTATGTATGTGTGTATATTACAGTGATTTTAGTCAGTTTTTTATACGATACACATAAATACGTGTAATATTAATATAATATGTGTCTCAAATTTATGTAAATAATATAAACAAGATATACTTTTGTAATCACTAAGACAATTTAGACTAGAAAAGATTTATGACTGGTACCTCTTAACTTATACTTTATAAATTTTGTATAAGTTTAATAAATTATTCGATAAAAATTGTTTTAATAACTATTGTTATAGATTATTTATTATTAGGTAAAGGAAAACAGCCTTTATAGTATTTAAGAAAACACACACATTCACATGAAGAAGTGTAATAAAATAATTTAAGCATTTCGAAATTTATTAATTACATTTGTCAAATTGTAAATATGGTACATTTCTTAGGTATATTACTAATATTAAGTACATTGTGTAATACATGTGTTTTATATGATATTAAGTCAAGTGTGTTGCCCTAACAATTCCCTGAATTTCCAGAAAAAAATTATGCAACTATACTAGCATTTACAAATCTGTATTCATAAACTGTCAATAGTTCAACCTTGGTCAAGAATTTAATTAAGATTTTAAAATAGAATTTGATTATAATGTGTGTTACAAAGACTATTTTGTTATTGTTAATATTTTCAGAACTCAATTTTTTTATGGATTTATTAAAAAAAAAAAACTAATGAAAAGCACACAATTTTACAAGACTCCGCACATCCAAAACAGACTTTTGAAACAGGCTATCATATTAGTTGCAACCTCTCTGGGTTATGTTACAATACTTATACATTGCTATAGTGTTCATTCACCAAGCAATGCCATTGGTTAAAAGTTCAATCCATAACTTGTTTACTTTTGGATAAAAATTTATCTTAAAAGGGTATTTAGTTTTGTTGTAATCATTTGTAATCCACTTTTTTATATATCATATTTATTTATGGAGATGTTTAATTTCTTTAGATGTGTTTATATAGTAATAGATGTTAGTGTGAATATTTACTTTTTATGACCAGTGTCTAAATATAACTATCAGTATTATAAAATTTGTGTTATTTACACTAGTTATATATAAAACTTAAATATTATTTGTCATATATTCAATCTGATTACAGACGTTCTTGCTTCTCTTTATAACATCAATCCTTATAAAACCAGTGTTTAAAAATAAACCCTAAGAGTAGTTACTTCCATTGGAGCTAAAGCACTTTTATCAATATTTGTAATTGGTGAACCTTCATTGGTACCACATAAATTCGTCTGATAAACAGCTTTGACGTTGTGTAGTATTTTTTCAATGGTGAAACCGTTCTCTTCGCTGCACTTTAGCGATTCTAATTGACATGTAAAGCTGTGTCGATGTAATGTTAAAAGAGCTGTGTTAACAAATAGTCTATCCGAAGTTCCTTTATATAATATTAATCTAAAGTTAACCACAGATACATCACAAGGGAATGGACTTTTGATCAATGGAAGAAAAGCATAATAACACAAATCAGCTTGAGATCGATCAATAAAAAATACGTCTAAATGATAATTATGTGCATTAGCTAGATACAAAGCAGCTAAACTTGGCAACTGGACCGTCATTTTCTGGCTGATATTGCTAATAGTTTTGCCATTTACAAAATTTTCTAGTAATATAATATGTCTATGATATGTAGCACTATTATCAGCTAGACCTTCTCCTGTACCGCGACCATCGTTATAAAGTACTCTACGGTCTAACATAACTACAATTTGCCCTTCCAATAGTGAGGTTACTCCTTGGGCATGATCAGTTAAAAGCGTCAAGCGACTTTGGTAATCTTGTATAAAAACCATACTAGTCATAGGATACATATTTGATTCGATACGTCGACTAATGTTAATATGTTTAGAAGAATATTGGAAGCCATTGTTATCTATAACTAACTCTGGTGGGTTTCCGTTAACAATATCTGTTTGCACAGATAAAAACACCTCTAATTCTCTATTTTTTGGCGAGGCCTCGTAATCTGTTTTGGTTTCCAAACTGATAGCCTTAGAAAGAGGACCATTCATCAAATTAAAAATTTTTACGGTACTTTGCAAAAATCGACCAAATATAGTGGTCAGTTCAGTAGTTACCACTCCAGAAATTATTAACACAATTTTTGATTTGACTCCTCTTCTAAAGGGCGATAAAAAATCACACAGTGGTTTAGTTGAATTAGTGTGAAATAAAAACATTCCGGAATTTATATCTGCACTTTTAAAGCCACCGTAATCTATCATTACAGTTTTTTTATTATTCGTGTCTTTTTCATATACAGTTTTTAACAATCCCGTAACTTCATCAAAAATGAATCGATGCTTATAATTTTCCAGTTGAATATCGCCAATTTCTATCGGCTGAATGTTAAATGGAAATATCGGTCCGTTAATAGGAGTGTCATCTACCACACATGAAACACAATAAATCGTTGAAGCGCTAGAGGAAGCATCATAAGTTTCTTTTATTTTGAAAAGCTCCAATGTCATAGGCGGAACCACTATTGCGAATGTGATTGTAAAAAATTGCCTCGATATCTTAATGACATTTTCAGATTGGTAATTCCAAATGGGATTTATTTGTATCGTTATATCTTTTTTATTATGGTCAACTATTCTCACATTTGGATTTCGGGTAACGAATTCCACAATTTCTGTTCTTTCAATGCTTAAAGAATTAAATACATATATTTGATCGCCTGGAGTAACAGTTCTAAATGCCGAAATAAACTCCCCGTTTCTGTACACATATTTTTGAAGATATGTAACATTTCTGTCTGATTTAATACTTATTAAACTTGCGCTTACTTCTTGTATGTACCAACAATCTTTAACTGTAATCAAAATTTTTTTGTGTACATATTTCATCACATTTCCGGTTAACGTACCGCTAAAAACATTACGATCATGTAGACGTGCTACAGTTTCCCTTGATTTAATTAGCAAGCCAAACAAATCTGAAACTTTAATACCTCTAAATGCATTCGTACTTACAGCGAAGGAAAAGAGAATTTCCGTGGTTCTTAAAGTAGACTCAAGTCTTCTTAAAAGTATTTTAAGCATAGGTCTAGTTGTGAAATAACCAGACCAATAAGCCGGCATACCACTACTGATATCGGCAAAATTAAGAAAGTCCCCTTTCAATGACGGATATGATTTATGTTTCTCGACAATCGCATTAAAATAATCTATCGGTGTGCCAAATTCAATAGTAGCTTTATATATCTCGCGATTTGCATTGACAAAATCGGCAATTTTTTGATAATTATTAAATTGAAAATCATATTCTGTTTGCAATTCATAATGGTAAGGTCCTCCAATAGGAGCAATAATAATATTGTGGGGGGTAATAGTACCTGTCTTAGAATATTGTTCAAGCAGTAATTCTGATTTTTCTTTAACATTATATGAATCTACATTTTTTGGTGACTTAACAAAATTAAATTCTAAAGCGCAAACAGATTTATCTGGTCCACATGCTTTAAAGCCTGCTGAATTAAATTGCAAATAATGAGTAAGCACAGAAGTTTTTGGGAAACGTTCTTTGCCTATCCTATTGAGAACATCATTAATACTTGATTGAGTGAATATATCGTTATCCCAACTTTGTACCCACATAAAATCACTGTGTTGATATTCCGCAAGATATTGTTCCCAAGAGTAATGCACATTAGTGAAAACTAGATTAGAGATTCCACATAGAGAAAGTAGATAAGTCATAGTAGGACTGTGCGCGACACTGTTAGTTAGCCAAGCTGTTTTTGGTACGTAATTCAAGTGATGTTTTAGCCACTGGTGACCTGAAAAATAAATAATAATTATTTAAAAACATAGGTCGTGTCTTAATGAATATACTCTTGTAACAAATATTAAACGATTATAACCTTCCATAAGTAAATGTAATAGCCCAAACATATGGGTAGTGGCTTCATCAGGTTCTACCCAACTTCCGGTTGTTATTTCTATGCGACCCGTGCGCATTAATCGCCGAAACGCCTGCAAAAGTTCGTTTCATTAAATCTATGAAATCGGCGCAGTTATTTCACAGAAAGACAGCGGCAATTATTTATATTTAATATATACCGAACGATTTTTCTGCGTTGTTGTTAACCACCATTGACTCAAATGTGATATTTCGTTCCAGGTAAATGTTAGGTTTTTGTAAAACTGTAGTTTTTTCACTAGATTAGATAAAATTTTATTCACACTATTGTTATGATATTGTTCAAAAGCCTGTTTCCAAATTGAATCCACATGACTTCGAGGTACTAAAATTACCTGCCAAGTAAAGGAATCAATTAATAAATTAATTTTCATAATTAAAGTTAATTACTTTTCAATATTTGAACAATTATTTTAAATATATTCATATTATATATTATTTAAATTGATTATACATTTCATTCAAAATAATTCTTATTCTGAGGTCATACGTTGTGAGCATGTCTTCACTGAAAGAACTTTTATCTTCCATAATTTCATTAATTTGTTCAAGTTGTTTCTTATTTATTTAAATGTTTACAATAATCATAAAATTAAAACTAATTACCTTCAGAGGTGGCCATATTGGGTTTCTCATTAAAGATTCGTATCGACTGTCGAAAATATTGTTCCAAAATTGTTTTTTTGATATCCAGGGTGCCTGTGGAAAATACATAGTAATAACTTGGAGATAAACTGTCAATACTCATAATTAAATAAAATTCATTACCTCAATATCGAATTCGGAAAATTTTTCCTGTGCATCTATATCGGCTTTATATTGTTGCAAAACAGCACATGTATATGGATTGGCAGATACTGTATAATTATAATACATGGGAATAATTTCGGGAGTAATTTCTTCAATTAAAAAGTCTACTTTATCTGTGTCTACATCGTACTCGGGTAATTTTCTCGTATGTATATCATAAGGTTCTGCTGATTTATCAATAACATCCGAATTTTCTTTGAATATACTTTTATTTGGGGCTGTACTATTTGCAAATACACGAACATTCTCCAGACCTTTAAGGTTTTCTCCGCGTTCTGGTCTTTGCAAGATTTGTTCTTCAACCGGTGGGAAAAATCTAGACGTCTTTGGTACTTGATAAAAACTTTCCACGGTTATGGTGTCTGCATAACTATTATTAAATATTCTGTCTAGCGAATTGTCTAATGGGAATAATACGTTATCACCAGGCAAAGAATGCGAATTATTGTGAAATGTCTCACGAGCTAATCGCAATTCATTGGGATGTTTATTATCCCTTCGATTAATTTTTATTTTTGAAGAACCGCCCATGCTCCGGAGGGTATCAACTGCAGATAACATTGTAGATATTTTGGGCCGTTGTTTATTGTGTAACATTTTTCCCTGTGCATAACTTGGAAATAAGGCTGCACTTTGAAGTTTCAAATAATATGGGGATGAGGACACGGAAATATTATTCCAAAATACTTGAGTTCCTCCACTTTCGCTAAACGGCCTTTGTACCATTTTTGACTGACTTCTAACGATTTTCCGCAACGCTGAGAAGTTTAATAATTTAGGTTTATATTGCTTTTAGGTTACATTGAATAACATAATACTAATTAATATTAATATATCAGTTATTATTTTACTAACATAAAGATTGATTCAACAATGTGATGGGTTTTGTAAAAAATCACTGAAGTGCAGTGCGAATCATTTGTCAATTGAAAATATAATATTATAATATAATAT
>DWQX01003159.1:0-18832 GCA_018245475.1 Pharmacophagus antenor
GTTATCGATAATTTTAATATTTAACAAATTGAAATGAATAGAAAACACATTTCACACTTTTATTGCGATTGCTATTTTTACTCATACAATTAAAAGTAAGTCATTCTGTTTCGTTTTCACGACTATGCTGTAGAATGAAATTTGAAGAATTAATGAGACCTCAGAGAATGATATCAATTATTTTGAGCAGAATTCATTTGATTATTATTCATTTCTCAAATGAGGAATAAAAATAACTTATCTGTGTTGTATTAGGTATAAATTGCAGACACGTTAGTTTGGTAAAAAATGAAAAAATCTGCATTTAATATATATTTTTAGTTATTTCCTACTATTCTTCGGAATGGTCGGATTAATTTCTACGGAATTTCCATTGATAGAAAGCTAACGATTTAAGGAATAACATTACAGCTACTAATTAAGTAAAAAGATTAAGGTTATTCTTTTATTAAATTTCGTGTACAAAATGATGAACGAGCATGCTTCACTATCTCTCAAGTGTTTGGATTTGTAAGAGATCTTTAACTTGTTGTTTGCACATTCAAAGTAATCAAATAATAATCCATACAAAGACGGTCTTAACGAATTGAAATACTATTTAACCGTTAAATTCCCGTCAGTAAATAGAAAATCTTAAAAAAAAACAAGTGATCAGTCTGTCGATGAAAACGACTTTATAACAGCACTCGTTGATGTCTAATTTACTGTGAAGATCTATGTCGTGTGTTATACTTTATTATTCGTTACACTTACTTACTTTTTCGGTGGTTATTTACCTAAGAGAATATTTTTGATAACTAATATTCATTCGTTTTATTAATAATAAACATTTATTTTCACGCCTTTTGGATTTGCCCTGAAAATAATACCATAGCAATATTAGTAGAAAGTACATCTTTTCCTTAAAATATTAAAGTTGGAATAAAAATAAAACTTACCCATAGAGAATATACTGTCTTACAATTATAAACTGCTAAAGTATCGGCATTAATTCATATATCCTCTATGTTTTCGATTCACTCGTGAATTTATACATATGCGTAAAATTGTTGTCCTCGCATTGCGTATAGCAATTTCACAACCGTAGTATTTTGCAAGTGCCATACCCCCAGGCGTTTGCCATTATCTTGTCAATGTAACAAGCACGATTTTGTGGTTCGATTAAATGAAATTATGTATAATGTTTCTCACATTACAAATGAGCTGAAAGTTTATAATACTCGAGTTCATCTTTACAAACGTATTGTTGTTTCAGTGATTATCTGGCTTGTATTATGATGGTCTGTGTTGATAGATTCTTTCTTTGTTATTGCACTGCAACGCCTACAACTTAATCCAAGCATTAGTGTGCCAGTTATTGTGTACCATTTCATAGGCGTTCTGGCATTTTTTTGATTATTTTTTTAAGTCACTTATGGGTTAGCCTTGATTCCACCTGATGTTAAATGAAGCCGTAGATGGTATATTCTGTGGGTCCAGAAGGTGAAGCATGTTCGCCTAGAACGTTCCAGGATCTCACATGAAAATATGTTTCTTATTTTACATAGTAAAATTATAAAAAAAAATAATCACATTACTAAAGTCACATAACAGGTGAGCTATCGTTTACCATGTATTTAATATATTATTAGTGTCTACGTTTTATCAAATGAAAATAAAAATTATCAATTAGTGAAAAAAATATATATTATATGAATTATTGGCAAAGCGATCGAAGCTACTATAGGAACAATATATATGTTTTAGTAGTAAAAAGCCTATAGATTGCTTTCTGATTAAAAGGTTTTATATTTTTCTTATATAAACATACCAGCATATAACTGTGACCCCACCTGAGCGTAAGTGAATATATAGTATATTGAGGATCGCACTAGTCCACAAGAAATCTGTATTCCTCCATTAAAGACTACGCTGTATTCATACGAAAACGCCTTTACGTTATAAATAAATAATTGATAAAAAGAAATAAAATGAGAAAAAACAATAAAGTTTTCTAATAAAATCGTGATAAAATAACTCTCTAAATTATTTTGAGATGCCTTAAGTAATATGATAAAGAAAATTTTGCAATTACGTAATGTCAGGCGCTTATACTACTGTAATCGAAATTGTGTACCAAATTGAAGATTTAAAAGGTAGGAGATTCGGAAAGTCACTGGGTTTTAAGCTTAGAAAGATCATAATGATTTGATGAACACCAAATATATATAATAAGAGATTCAATGAAACGTTGAAAGTCTTTAGAATTCTCACTAAACTGCAAAAAAAGAGTGAATAATTGTAATCATATTAATGGTAATTTTAGGGATATTTCTTGAATTTTTCGCATCAAAGATGCCACAGCTTAACACTATCGATCGGTAGCCTATTTTTAGGCTTTTCGTCGTCGCTGCTCGCCTACGTTTTGCCCATTATTCTGACTTGTAACTAGTTCCTATTGAGAGACAAACTTTCAGACGATTATTCAGTTCAATAACTCTACACTTTAAATTTTAAATGGAAAAAAATAAACCTGTGCGGTAAACAGTTTAACGAGAAAAACATAACAAGATGCGGGAATTTCTTCTTCATCACCGTTCAATAATGTGTTAACAAGCCAATCACCGTCCATCTATAATCCTTCTTTAATTCAACAGGCTTTTGGCATGATAAAACAATAAAAGAAAGTATAAAAAAAAACATTGACCAGACAAATGACCATAAGAGCTCTTTATCCATGTTTCGTTTTTAAAATTTGTGTCTTTACATATATCGACATTTATTTCTATTATGTAATTAATTAATAACAATTAAATAAATAAAACTTATAATCAGAATATAATAATACGTTTACACAGATTTTTTTTTGTAATACATTTACTTTTAAACATGAATGTATTACATATAATTTGATGGTCAAATCACTATTCTCTGTTCTCCCACCTTGTGATTGTATTTTTGTTAATATTTACGGAACGATTTTTGGGACATAACCTTTGCGATAAAAGAAAGAATCATTAAAACTGTAGTTATATCAAAATGTATGAACTGTAACATCTATGTTTTCCCTTTTTTCATTTCATATAGTTGATTTTTTTAACTATTATGGGACTAACTTCCAGGTACACCGTTTAAAGTGCTCGTTAAGAAACGAACAAAAAATTTAAGTCGAATTAGATGGCCTGCCCATCGTCGTTAAAATATGTTTGGTTTTAAACGGTACATTTCCGATATATGCGGTTTACGTAATATTTCTCGCCCATTTCAGATATTTCAGAGGTTGAGTTTTTATTAAATTAAAAACAAAATACATCGTAAATCGAATACTTTGTTCTTTGGTGTCTACCGAGTTATAAAGCATATTTAGACCGCAATAAAACACCTCATTCAATCTATAAATCAGTACTGTACTACAACAAATTCACTATGCCAGTTAAGTACATTTATTTATTACTTAGCCGTGTTGGTCACTACGACTTGACTTGTGGCATTTAACTTGTTCCTTTGTTTTTAAGGAATGCTAAGTTCCTTTCTCTAAATTTATCAGATATTATTTTAATCTTATGTTTTATTAATTTTTGTTGTAACACAATGATTAAACACGTTCCCGATTATTTCCTGACAGCTGACGGTCGAATGTACGCCTATAAGTAACTTATAATAACACTTATTGGTTTTTTATCATGAACGCTCCAATTCCGATGACTATTTTTAGCGACCAAAGGTAGATTTCAAGGTTGAATTGATATTTTTCAAGTTCCGCCTATGGGCGTTGTCGCAAGTAAATTAATTACTTTTAAAAGTTCACCGACATTTCTAACAAATGTTTTATACTACTCTTTGTACATAATTTCAAACATGTTTTATATATTATATATTTTTATTTGTGTTTAAATACTTGTGCTAATACCGTGAAGCGGTTGAAAACATTTTATTGTTATTTTTATGCTTGTTTAAGCAAATTCATCTCTTGAGTACTCATCTGCACAAGCTTGTAGTTTGGCGCGTCCAATTGTAATACGAAGTGTTATATTACAGTTGATAAAAAGATTGTGTTCATCGTTAGTACGTACGAGTATTATACGTTAGATTAAACAAACACAAGTTAATTTACTATTTCATTTATTCACACATCCTCGCCATTTTTTTCCTGTACATTTTTTTACATTTAAATTACATCCCAAACATATGAGTATTAGATTTGGTATCTAAATATCTATCACAGTTTACCATCCGTGCGCGAGTCCGTGAGCGTAAGCGCCATGCGCGGCGGCGGCGTATGCCACGGGCGCTTGAACGATTGGAGCGGGGTGGACCTGGGACAGGGACTGGGAGGCGATAGACCGGCTGCCGGCGAGCCCAGCCAAGAGAGCGGGGGCGGCGTAGGCGCCGTGTCCAGCTACGAGACCGGGGGCGGCGTAAGCGGCGGGAACGGCGGCGTAGGCGGCGGGAGCAGCGGCGTAGGCGGCGGGAGCGGCGGCGTAAGCAGCCACGGGGGCGGCGACGGCCGCGTGTCCAGCCAGCTGCTTAGCCAGAACTGGAGCCACACCGGCGGCGGCACCGTCCAGTTGAGCCTCGGCGGTCTTTACTGCGTCCACAGCTTGCCATGAGTGGTCTTCAGCGGCGTTGATAGCCTGGCCCTGGATCTCAGAGGCCTGGTCGTGTAATTCGCGGACGGCATCGACAGCGGCGCGGGCATGGTCAGAAGCTTCGACGTGCGCGTCGATGGCGGCTCCCTGGATGTCTCCGGGGGAGATGGTGGGCAGGGCGGGGGCGGCGTGGGCGACGGCGACGGGGGCGGCGGCGTACGCTAAGGGAGCAGCGCGTGCAACGGCCAGGGGTGCACCGTGCGCCACGGCCAGGGAGGCGGCGGGACCATAGAGACCATGACCGTAGGGTGCGGCCAGCAGGGCGCCGGAAGGCGCGGCTGCGGCGCAGGCGAGGACGGCGGCGGCGACAATCTGTAATGAAAAAATCCCATTCAAACATCATACACCGTGTTCCGATAATCCAATATATAAGTCACGTCACTAATGCCGAAGCACAACACTATTCACGCAACACAATTTCAAGAGGCGGTTTCAACTAACCAGAACTCTCATCGTGCACTTCTGTGGTAGACTGCTCGAAGGCTACTGATTGCTCTCATTTCGTTGCCGCCCGTTTTTATAGTCGTACCGAGCGCGGTGTGAAACGGAACGCGCGCGAAAAAAGTAAGTGGTCGCTTTCAAGGGCGGGAAGGGTGCAGGAAGCGCGGCAATTTTGACGAATAGATACGTGTTCGAATTTTGAAGTAGCCTCGGCCCCGCGTTTGCGGTCAGTGTCAATTATTGGTCACTTAACAGTTTTAAGCTTCGGCTAACATATCGTTCTGTTTTTAACATTGAGGAAATTTTAATTTACCTCATGTACGAAATATACATATGACCTATTTATGTTGTCGTAGGTTGTGAGTGCGTGGGAAAAACGTGCAATTTTATGGAATGACTGTCTCATGAAAGTATAATTATCCACTTCGAAGAATACATTTACATTTTATTAAAGGCATCACTAACATCCTGAGGTAATGTAACGCATAATTACAATAATAACACTTATGTGGGTAACGAGGTTTATTTGATTACATCAAACGTAAGTTCATCACTATAAAAACATTTTTAATGTTTGCTGTCGCAAATAGTATATTAGAAGTATTGCGATAAGAAAATGTTGCTTTACTTCTCGTCGATGTCCAAACTGTTTATAATTATATTACAAAAATAATACTAGCATTATTTTCTGGTAGTTTTTGGAAATATTGCAACCGAACGTTAACTAAGAGATAATAATTATATCAAACCTATTACATATTAATCTCAAATATTAATACAAATATTTTTAAATCAAACCTGACATCGTCTTACTTCGAAACAACCAACTTAGATGATGTGATATTAGTGTCCATAATGCATAGCGTGATGTTGCAATGCGTTCTATCTTCCATGGTATACGGCTCAAAGGATTTTATACCATATTCAGTATATCTACATCGTCCGAAATCGTATAATGTTACTTACATTGGAATGCACATTGGGTCAATTGTAAGTACAATCAGAGTGATGTCTCGAGTACTCAGTAAAATGACCTCCTATATACCTCATAGTCTGTTCATCTGCCGGTCACACACATGGAAATTAAATATTTATGTTTGATTATAAATGTAATGTAAAACAGAAATATCGTTATCAGAGCGGCTTAACAGTTGCTCTGATTTTGTGAAATATATTTTTCTAAACATTGTATAAAGCAGATGTTTGGTGATATTGAATTATGTTGATTGCCGACGTTCTACTTATTCTGAATTTGTCAAGAATATACTTATGGCCCCGTGAAGACTTAAATTTTTGCGGGGTGATCCGAAATTGTTGTCTCTATTTTTCTTTAAAATGTATGTCAAAGAATGTCCCGTGTAATACCACTACACTAATGGACGGAAATCAGGAGAGATTAATTTTGCACCTGTTCATATATGAGTTCCGGGAGTGTGAACACAAAATGGCCTATGTATTATGCAATTGTTGTTTCATTTTATGTGCAAAAGTATAGATTTGATGTGCAGAATTTGAGACCACACTACTGCTAACACTGTTTATAATAGCAGTTACAGTATTGCATCAAACGACAGTAACTATTGTATACCGATAATGGTATATTAGGTAGAATAGTACGTTATTTATAACAAATACTTTTTTGTCCTAAATATGTTAACACTCGATTTAAATTTTTATACGATTGTTAGTGACAATAAGAGGAAGTAAATGGTGAAGCTGAATGAGCACCAAGAATACTATAGCTCTCACGTGATGATTGAACACAGCGGAACTGTTACGGCAGCAGTTTTACATTGGTGTTAGCTTATCAAGCAGTTCGAATAAAACCCTACAACCATCCAGACTCTACTACTTATGTGACGTTATCGAAGCCGGTACATTAGTATTACTAAGCTACCTATAAACGACTGCATCACGAATATATTACGAGAAAAACCTTATATCTTCTAAAATATAAGAACGTTAAAAAGTATTAGTAAATTAAAAAAATATTTCCCTTGGCAGTACATCCGAAATATTTAGCATATGACCGTGAACAGCATCGGGAAGTGACGGAATGAATTGCTCTAACAAATTAACACGCGCACACTCGCATTATACCATCGTAATAAAGCAGTTTGCTACAGCCGAATGTTACTCAGGAAGTACAAGGAACCTAGTAATAAACCTGTCAAATGCAGTAGTGATGGAAAACACTGTATATTTTTCGATTGACCTCACGAGTGTGTGCAGACGTGCATTTATAAAAAAAATCGTCAAAAATGAATAACAATGATAAAAAAATTGCATTAGTATATCTGTCGATTACTCCATCCGGACTCAATTTAGATCTTAACTTATTATCTAGTAGCTCAAACTTAACACTGGTCTATTCAACTTTCACCGGCGCACCTTTGTGCCGTTGTTGACGATTTTCGTACAGACCGCGTCGCGTTTCCGAACCAGTTCCGATCCGTTCAGCGCGATACAATTACGATCACTTTTTGCTTTAACAACGTATCTTTTATTTATCGCAGCATTAATGATATTTTGCATGAAAAATTTCCATTCGCCGTCCCTCGCATATGTCTTTAAATACCAATGTTTGTTTATAACGTATTGAAACTTCGATTATATGTCATAAAACAAAGAGATTAGCGAGCCGTTTACCTAATATTAAGCGATGCACTTGCTAATAAATAAAAATATGTTTACACAACACAAAATTCCACATGTCGCCTTGAGACAGACGTTACGTCTCGTCATTCCAATACATTTTTAGCTGCCAACGCCGTTCAAATCGGAATGCAGACTAAACACAAAAAAAATGTTATAAAAAAAATCGTACTAATATTGCACAATTAATGGTTGATGTAACGTTACATTATCCAAGCTATTTAGTTTTATGTCGTCTTATTTTTTAAATCATAATGTAAAAATAAAGCCTACGGGTACTATTAAAATTTTATAATTTTTATAGTGTAAATCGATTAAAGTTTAATAGCTTTAATAATCTTTTAATCATTAAACGAACGAAGCGTTTATTGGTACTTAGAACAACGCCCTGCACAAAACGTTTTTGTATTATCCAATCTGTTGCTAACTTTGAATAAAGCAAATTCGTTTGGCAGAAGCCATCATTGGTAGACCTCCCAACTGTTTACCTAATTTTCCTGGTCATAAACTATTCCGTAGTTAACACTGAATTTACCAGACCCGTCATTTTTACGCATTAATCCTGGATAAATAGTTCCGTATACTAATACGAGTTTGACCTTTTTATTTTTTTAAACTGCCTTCGGCGACATTGTTCTGTATATTTTATTATAAAATAGTAAAAAAAAGAATATATAATAATGCACAAAGTTACTACAGACTCGAAATGAAAACCATAAAAATGTGTCGGTAAATCTACTGTTAAATCGCAAGGCTAGCGAATTATTATTGGTGAAACTAATCAGGGAGACTACCCATGCCTTTCAAATGTCTATTAAAAAAAAGCGAATGAAAATATTAGTGTGTACTCAATTACACACTTCTAATATTATCATAAATACCAAATATCCTATGTAGAATTTGATTTCCCAATTTTTTATTGTATATAAATAATTAATTGTACATATAGACAATTATGGACAATTACGTATAATAAATTATATATCCATTTCGTTTATTATAGACAAAAAAAAAATAATGATGAAATATCATGATGCCGCTGCGATATCGAAACGTTTCATATTTGACGTTAGGGTCCATCATTAGCCTGCGGTATTAACCTAGCCTACTTCCATCATCGCAATAGGATCATTAAAAGCATCAAGTTACGCCATCGTGCGAAACGTCTGGGAAGTGTTAATACGGGCATTTTCGCATGTAATTTGGTAACGGTTATTCTCAATTACTGAATAGAATAGAACAGTGTTACTGTTAGTCATGCGTGTTGGCAGTGCATGCTTTTTGCGACGGACGAGGTTGGCCATTCAACTGTTCAAACGTGAATGCAACATCTATAATTCGTTATAAATCAATGTTTTTGTTCATATTCTATAGTGTTTGTTCTTGCTCATAGTTAGGTACATTTAGTCGTTGTAGACTTTTATTTGAATTTGAAATTTACTTAGATTTTTTCACGTGTTCCTGCCGTTTGATAGCGTTTAATAAATCAAAAAAAAAAATTTAATCCGATATAAGATACTTAACTTGGTATATATAAGAGATATTTAACAACAATCAAATCGTTGAAATGTATAATTCGTTTTCCAAAGTCATAATTAAGTTAGTGTTTCGTTCCAGTCACTATCAAGGCGTGGTCTTTTCTTATTGAATCGAGTTATAGCAACATTCAGTTTTCTGTCGCAAATAATTACCGTTATGAATAAAAGACATAATTATTTAGACATATTAGCGTATTGTCCCTTTCAACATCGCAATTATATTGGCTTTAAGTCCGTTATGTTATTGTGTTTAAAAGTTTTTAAATGGATAATTATCGAGTTATTATTTTTTATTTTTATTTTTTTTATCGCTTATGCGCTAACTTGCCCTCGATATCACCTGATGTTAAGTGACAATGAGGCCGTAGATTGTAAAGCGTATTCGCCAGGAATACATCTGGCTCTCACATGTATTGTTTAATTTGTTATTGTCAAAAAGTAATAATATGAAATGCCACCGCTTTTATAAATAAATATTGTTTGTTAATAGTTTTTCTTTATAACACAAGAAACTGCTAATGGATAGAATGTGACCTTTAAGCAATGAGGGTCCAAATGTCATACCATCGTGACCATAATACCACGCTTTAGTGGCTAACAGACTGGCGTCTAATAACTGGTTATAACTCTTTTTTCAAACTTTAATTAGTTATTACAAATTACAGTAAGCTGATGTTTACTATAATCTAAGCTATTAATAAATTTTAATTTTTGATAATTTTTTTGTCTAATTTATTTTACCCTTTACACAGTCCGCTGTATATTTTATAAGGCCTTGAAATTCTTTTTGTGTAAATACATTTCAGTTGTCGGTAGAATTAATTATTAAGCTGTGGCGGTACGACCATACAAGCCTAAAAGCCTTGTTCTGTTCGAGCAATAATGTACAATAAAATTAATCAATTATATGTGGTACAATTTGTTAGTAAAAACGCTATGGTATACAAGGAAAAACAATTCATGATACAATGTACGATGTATCCGTTTGTCTCGTAACGCAGAGGTCTCGGTTCGATTCCAGGGCTACAGGAGTAATGGAGTCTAAATAGTAGTAAAATTTTTCGAAGCTATCACTCCCAATGTCAATCTGCCGCCGTAACAGTATTGCTGTGTTCCGGCACTCATACATATGATAGAAGTATTCCAGGCGATTACGTTTCATCATCTAGGGCCTTAAGTGAAGTATAGGTCGTGTTAGGCCATAACCGATAAAATATAAATGTTTTTTTTTTTAAGTAGATATAATAATAAGAGTTTGGGCTTGCTATACAAGCCCGCTGCGTATATCGAAGGACCAATAATAAACGGTCGACGCATTGTATTTACCGTGGCTATTCGACTTTTACCGGCCGGCCGTACTTAGCCACTCATTAGCCGCGTAACGTAATAGAACTAAAATGCTAAGACGCAATTATAGGACCGGTGTAATGGTTGTTTTGTTTGCGTTACGAGGTTACAATTGTATCGGTCACGAGTGGGGGAGGACTCCTTACGCAACTGCGACTAACTGGGGCGGTTTTGAGCAACCGTTAGCGAATTCGCCGCTTTCGTGGCGACGTGGTTAACGGCTGGCTTTGTAGCACGAAGGTCCTTGGTCTGCCTCCGGGAGCGCATAACTTGTGGAGCTCGGATTGTGATAGGATTTTTTTCGACCTCGTCTGGTTAACTGTCACTATCAATCAGTACTGCAGTCGTGAAGGCATTCCTATGTTCCCGCAGTCATACAACTGGAAGCATATTCTGGTCGAGCACGATTCGCTATCTACTGATTTAATGTCGCTCGAATCGTGAATTCAAGATCTAGTGTTAACCGATTGTTGATAAAAAAAAATCTTGAAAAATCAATTTTCTTTTCAGTTTTTTTTTTTGTAAGAGTAACAGAAATTTACGGCCGTTTAGATCGGTACCGCGGTGTCACGGTTAATTTTAATGCGGCGCGCACCGCTCGCGGCCCAGTTTTCGACGCGCGTTTCTGTGCGAGCGACGCTGCCAGCCCCGGGAGTTGTGAAATAATTATCGAACTCTCTTACGTACGAACAGCTGTTGAGGGTAAACCTATTCGGAAAGGAAATGTCACTCCTTAGTGTCATATATCGTATACACAGGTGTGGTCTATGCCACATGTACTCGTAGCAGATGTGATGTGATAAAGACTGTAGCCGGCTGTTTTAGTACGTAGCTTACACATGTTTTTTTTTTAAATAGGCCTCGGTTTTTGGGTCTGGTGGCCAAGAAGTATACGCCAGACTATTAACAAATTCCCTGGCAGGCAGGGTATATACTCCACACGCTGAAATTGCCTTTGAAAAAGCTTCAGCCGCGTGTTGTCTAAAATAATAACTTTAATTTTAAATTAATTACATACAACCTTAATAGAAATAAAAAATAGGTTAATTTTATTTAAATTCATGTACACTTTGTTATTAATCCTTATGTATGATCTTAGGCAATGATATTTATTGATATGTATGCATATTTAAATATTGTTTTTTCATTTATATGTGTATTACCTTTCATTCTCTCTCATCTTTATTTACATTATTATTATTATTTTAGCTTTCTTTCCTCTACTATTCTTTTTACGCATCACATATTAATACTCATCTCAGCTAAAACTTTAGGTAGACTGGTAGAGAATGCTATTTGTCATTAAGTTCACCTTATATGCATTTTATCTATTGAAGATTTAAATAAATAAATTGTAAATTACCGAATGAAGGATTGTCAAATTGTTACATATATGCGACTCACAATACCTCAAGTGAAAAGACTAAAAAAGTCGGGCATCGTATGGATTTCTTAATTAATTGAAATTAAATCTGCATATCATCAATATCATCAACAACAATTAATCTCAATCAATCGATCGTCCTACACTTTTTTTTTTATAGGAATAGTATGCAAATGCCGTTTTATGGGAAGGGTACGCCTTCCCCTAGGACATGCTTACGCGCAGTGTACAGGGGCACCGGAGCATTCCGATAGAAATCCCGGAGCTTATCATTACGCACTGAGTCTAACCAACGAGGGGTTTTAGTGGGTGCAATCCCACATAACCCTGACTTCTCCTGCTGAAGCTCAGGGTATCTTTAGAAGATTTCGCCCCGTCAACGAAAAAAAAAGCAAATGCTGTTTTAAGGACTGTATCGAGTTCGTATTGAGAAAGATCTCTTAATACGACTCCAACCATTGTCTACTGTACGCTGCATCTAGATCGGATCGGGGCAATAGCCACCAGGAGAAGGCTGCGTCACGCCTCGCCATTCACTTGCGATAGCGCGGACCCTGGCGGCTGGCACAAGTGGCGGCGGATTTCAAACCGGCCTTATAAATATTTAGTCGTATTGTGACTCAACTGAATATCGTCATTTGTTACATATCTTGTTCATTTGGAGAACATGTAGATGCCATATATATGCCGCCACGTGTTTTACATTCTATCTATATATTTTTTTTTCTTTGACCATTATACCACTTTCCGGAGTCGAAACTGCTTATATTTTTCTTTAATTAATCTAAATCATATTTCTTCTCCGCGTGTTGTTATAACTGCAAAAAAGTATATAATTATTCATTTAATTTTAAGCGCAAATTTTCGTGGTCATCGGATATGCATTAGTGTTTTCTATTATACTTTTTGTTAATTACTCGTAATACTGTATTGTTGTCCTATTCTGTCTTTGTCTGCTGCATTCTTTATAATGTATTCAGTCGTTAGCTGACCACCGTAACGACTTTTAAGAATTTTTAAATTTACATTTATTCTAGCCAAGGCCCTGGTCAAGAAATCGATAGTAGTAAATAATTGATATATATATAGGAGACGGACTCAAAAGTGGGGTAAAAAATCAGTGCATAAACTCTAAAGGTGTACGTAATATAATATCAAAGGGATATCCTTGTGTTAATAACTTGTAATAACCATAAGGAAGTGACACACATTACTCGCTTCCGCTTATTACAAAGCCCGCACCTTTCACCCCGCATTCCATCAACCACGGCCGCTGCCGGTCCCGGTGATATAAGTTGATATAATGCGACCTCGACAGGGACACAGACTTAACACAAACTTATCATTACATTTGACGTACCATATTAACTACTCAATATGAACTTTATTACTATTGTTATAGAGTATTACATACTGTTCATTTAACTCAACTTATTTAATAAATTTCGAATGTAACGGCGCAGTACTGTTGGTATTTGGTTATGAACGTTGTATATAAAAAATGAATAGAGTAGTACATGTGATTGTCGTTGATTGAACGCGAAAGAAGGCAGGCGTCGGTCTATAACTGATCGAACGTTTTCTTAGCAAACTATAGACATACAATCGTTAATTAATTTCATTACGAAAGTATTCGAAGTGGTAGTTAATGTATAATGCCTTAAGGTATGAGATATTTGCAAAGCACCAGTTGGTAATCGGAACGCGTTTGTAATCCAGGGCTTTAGTTTTCATTAGAACCGTCACAGCATTCATTTTTATTTCAAACCAGTATTAGCCACATTCGATGGTATAGTTTTCAGACAAATAATAGAAGGAAAAATTGTCGAAAGTTGGCCCAAAATACAACTATAATATATTTTCCTAAACACTCCGAATCTCTCTGGATGAAAATGCAGCAATGCTCTTATGGGACGATGCTAACAATGAGATTGTATCTAGATAATCAGTTTTGAAACACCTGCAACCGTCCAAATTCCCACTACTTGCGTGGCTCAGTAGCCGAACTGGTAACCTCGATCCGCGACTTGCGGCCTCAATAAGGAGCAGTTTAATAAATAAAAAAAGCTTCATTAAAAAAAAGGAGTCATTAAATTGTTCTGATTCAGTACATGTACATTACCTTACGCGTGGTGCATGCATTGGAAAACTTTACGTAACACCTGAGCGTTATCAAAAGCTTTTTATAGTTTTGAACGATAATGACGCTTAGTGTCAGCGTGATTTGGTTCACTTTTCAATGATACACTTACTATGATCCTTCACGCTAAACATGCAGTGAATACTCGTTGCGCTATTGTTAAACAAATGAACCGTTGAAGGGAAAAAGTGAAATTGGTATTTTTTTAGGGTTCCGTACTCAAAGGATGACAAGTTGAAATCCTATTACTAATTTTTCGCCGTCTGTCAATTTGTACGTCTATCAGTGGTATAAATGTAAATTAATAGTTAGAAGAAACGTGATTCTATTCTAGAACACTTCACGATGCGATTCCGACTTGCGCTTAGCCTTTTTATCTCCGAGCGATGTCAACGTCTTTATGCACCCTTTTAAAATCGTTTTAATCAATATTAATTACACATTTTACGTCTTTTGCAGATAATATAATATTTAATTTCACGGTTTTTCTTTTAACATAAATATACCCGGTATATAACGTAAATATACCATAATATCACATCCAACATTAATTCTTATTTTATCAAACCCGTAATGTTGCTCCGAAATTTGTTAAAAATAAATTTATTGTTTTTTTTTCATTTCTAATAATACCCACATAACAGTTATTTTATTTCGCTTCCGACAAACCACAAATGGCAAGACTGACTAAAATGATTGTTTTCCCAATATCTACAACTCCGGAATATGATGAGAATGATAAGAAATGCGGTTAAAACATTAAATATATCTCATTTTTGGTAGGGTTTCGAAAGGAGAACTCATAAGAAAAATTTATTCGACTGTTTTACTTATAAACATGTTCATCGAATAGTTGAAAACGATTTAGAAAACAATTAAAAAAGTACAATATTACAACTTGGTACAATATGATCGCAGATAATTGACCTTTAAAAGCAATTCGCGAATTATCCTTGTAAAATCAACTGTCGGCATTAGCAAATGTTTGATTTGCACAGTTCATTCCGGGCAATTGTCTTAACGCGTACAGACATCGTGCTCTAAGCTCACGTGCTCGAATCGATACAACAATGCCGTCCGCGGTAGTAATGAAGTAAATATTAATGAATATAATGCACGACCACATTATAGACTTGGTGATTGTAAAGTAAATTGCTCCGAGTTACGCCTAAAATGGAACTAGGAAGGCAACGTTTGAATGGTCTTTTTGGTTTGTTTGAAAGCTTTATAATATTGTACGTTCGACGGTTGTGTATTAAATAATATTAAATAGATTGATGAATTTTATTATTTATATTGAAACAATTGTTATTAAATGCCATTTATACCTACGTTTCTGACAAAATAATCGGTAATATTTGTTGAAAAAATATTTTCATTATAGGTCACTGTACACCATTTTGTTTCGAAAAGGGACCTTTTAATTATTTAGATGATAGTTATTATTAGTATTCTTTTTGTTTTTGTCGGTTATGGGTAAACATTTGATATATATTTCACTTGATGTTATCTGACATTGATGCCGTAGAAGGTGAAGCGTGTTTGCCCGGAATACTTCTGGCTCTCACGTGTGCGACTGGCGGAATACAGCAATGCTGTTATAACGGCAGTTTGACGTTGCGGACGGTAGTTAGCCAGGCGGAATCTAAAGACCCTACCACCATCCAGATTCCACTGCTCCTGTGGCCCGGACACCGAACCGGAGACCTCCGCGTTACAAGGCAAACGGTTAAACCACTGCGCCACGGAGGCGGTCTAGTATAATTCCTTAACTAGCTATTGTATTACTAAAATCGTAGTTTATAGTTATTTTATATATATAAACATATCCAAAGTATCTACTTATAATCGATGTTCAGAAGAACCTGAAATAGCGCAGACAAATCTCTTCTGTGTGCACGGTAAGCGTAAAATTTTTCTTTGAAATTTTTGTCACTTATTACGAAGTTGTATATTCTTCACAAAAACAATACTACTTTAAAAATAACTAACGAAAGCGAAATATATATTATCTATTGTCCTAAATTTACGTCTAGATCTGACATAATTTATTTCAATCGTTTATGCTATCAACTTGAAAGTATAATACATATTGTATAAACGAGAATAGAATCGTCACGATCGAAACATTGAGTAAACATTTTTCGTAGTCATATTTAAATAGGTATAAAAGGAATTTATGTGTTGAATTGAGAGCCTACACCGGTGTTGTCAGTTAAAATTTTGTGTAAGATGTATTAATGTCACACAACTAAAAGCATGATTATGTCCTCTCGCCCTTCGAGCGAGGCTTACTTCCTCGTAAATTCCCATAACGGTTGGGGGCCGCTATAGAAATCTCGCACAGGGCACTGGCAAAACTAAAACTCGCACTGCCTAAAAGACAAGACACCGACAGATTTCTTTATGATAATATCTTCATAGCAACACACGTAACGATATTTTCAATTTACGACAACCCTATCACGTTATTATCTGTAACGGCATTACCAGATCACCATATAGGGAACGTACGCTCGCTTTTAGCAGTTTTTATGTCTTTTCATAACAATGATTATATCTCAATGCTTTACTTTTAAGGCATCTTAAATGAAAGCAATTGCAAGAAAATATCTCGTTGAGGGTTCATATTAGTCTAGCAGTTTCATAGCAA
This sequence comes from Pharmacophagus antenor, assembly GCA_018245475.1. Classification (NCBI taxonomy): domain Eukaryota; kingdom Metazoa; phylum Arthropoda; class Insecta; order Lepidoptera; family Papilionidae; genus Pharmacophagus; species Pharmacophagus antenor. The sequence continues at coordinate 16,787 of DWQX01003159.1, forward strand.
TGCCTGTAGATTTTATTTCAATGACAGTGCTGTAAATTATTGGAAAATAGATTTGTTTTAATTTCACCCCTAAGTGGGGGAAAAGGGAATTCAAATTTCAATGAAACTTTTTTTCTCTATGTCGATAAACTATATAATTGGTTAAATCTTAATAATTAATTAAAAAAATACTAGGTCGAAGGAAGCGGGCGAGTGATAATCAGTGGTAAATATAAAATAAGATTTAATCAAACGTAATTAAATAGTGTTTGTTTGTTTCATGATCTCTAAATACATCTTATCAAATTATGATCAATGTAATGAAACAAAATTTTAGAACCGTATAATTTATTTTCATAGAGGTTTACCTCCAAGTAAGGTCGTATTAGCTCCTCAGTCACATAGTACAATATTATCTACAGTAATGTCTACGTATCATAGATAACTTCCAGACTCCGGCACAGCAGTTAAAGTTTCGTGAAAAACAACACAACGAGGAATACGAAAGTGACCACGATTGCTTAATGCGTAGTCTCTATCGCACCGCGTCTTACCGATTATCTCTTATAACGAAAGGTTATCTCTGTCAATGTCGAAATTAAAGATTCGTTACGATATAATCGAGCCGCATGATTGTTGGGAACCAGACGCTTTGTTGAGTTGTAACTGAGTTATGCCGTTTTAACGGCTCCATTGTCCATTTAATTAGTGGTTAGTTTTAACATTAATCTAACAATTTATTCGAAGCATATAGATGTGTGGCTAGAACGAAACATCGTCGATCTTGTGTGTGAGCTCACCACTTATCTCTTCATAACACATTGTTATCAGTATTTTTTTTATGCATAACCTACCGTAAAGGGAAACTTAGTAATATAAGCAATTGAATTCCACCTACGCTCGTTTTTATTCCATTATACTTGTTACGTAGTAGCCATGTTCGTTTGCTGAATCCTTTGTTGAGAACTGATTGATGTAACGAAAGATACCTTTTTATACTTCCAGCGTTTAGCAATAGTACTTTTATTATTTATTTATTTAAAACATTTATGCCCAAAATTTTGAACATAAGACGGACTTAATGCCAAATGGCATTTTCTGTCAGTCTACATTGAGCGGAGAAAAAAGAAAAAAGAAAAATAATTTAAAGAATAAAAAAAATACGTAAATACAAATACAAACAATACACATCCGTTATATAAATTTCCTAAACTCCGACATAAATATAGAACAGAACACATTGATAAGAAAAGATAGAGGAAGAACTAATGTGATAAATAATGATTGAGCTTTTCAGTGGTGGTTTACTGTAATCATATAAATTTGAATTAGATACGTAATTTTTTGACGCAGACTACGTCAGTCGCAATGAGTTGGACGCATTAGGGATCGTTTAAGTAAATGTCCTTAGCATGATATGAAATTAATAAAAGTTGAAAATCATTATTGTTTGTGAACTTGATATATTTAACAACTTAAAAATTGTAATACGCTTACCATAACCAAATTCGAACGTTACTGCCTGTTTGATGAAATAGACGCCGCAGAGATAGCTATTCTCGTAGTTTCTCTACTAAGGAAGACCCACCGCCAGTATATTAAAAAAAATGGTAGTGTATACATGAAATGGGCTCGGGTGTATTCACGTCAACCTTTTGTCCGGATTTAGATGAGCTAAATGGTATATTTAGCTAAAAGAAATTCGTGCATACGCCAAGTCAGGGACGACGTTTATCTTGAGTTTGTACATGAGTCAGAATCGTGATTTTAATATTTAAGTCAAAGTTGTTATCACGAGTGTGACTTGTCAAAGTGAGCCAAGAGGTTCAAGTAGGATATTAACCCTTCGCGGACGAGGCAAATAGCCGTCCATACATTTTTATCGTTACGCTTATGTACTGTCATACAATCACCTAACTTATTTCAAAACTTCGGAGCAAAACATTTTTATTTTACATTATCATAACAGTCTATGTCATCATAAGTTTCAATCGTTTATCTTATACATTAAACAAACGTATCATAATAATTAACAATTTCTTATTCTTTAATCTTAAATAAAAAAAA
>DWQX01003160.1:0-18832 GCA_018245475.1 Pharmacophagus antenor
TAGCCCCTGGGCCAATTTCCAGGAAAAGTGCCCTTTTCAGGGCGCCGGTAGCCCCACACACGCCCCCCTTCCCACGGTGGGGTATGGTGCAGCAATGCATTTTACCCCGCGCAAACAAAAAAAAGGGTGAACAAATAAACGACCACGTACATGACGTGGTGGTTTACCCGCCTGACTTGTAACGCAGCGGTCCCGGGCCATAGGAGTGGTGAAGTCTGGATGGTGATGGATTTATCCCATCTCGGCTGGCTAACTACCACCCGGTTCAATGTCACATTACCGCCGTAACACCATTGCTGTGTTTCGCCAGTCATATTATTACACAGATTATTCTGAGGACTACACTTCACCACCTACTCGATGTCACTTAACATCAGGTGTGAATTTACACTTTAATTAATTTTCCTTACCAATCCATTGCCGTTTAAGCTAAGGCATAAGTAGTTAGTTAAGAGGTTAACACATTAACCAACCCAAACAGGCCTCCAGCCGAGGAAGCGTGACTTCTTGAGCAGGGGCCCCTCGAACCTGGCCGCGGTGCGCTGCAGCTTTTGCACCGGCCTCACGCTCAACACCTCACGCATCTCGTTATCTTTCGCAAGATCTATCGCCAACTGTCCTGTTCACAAGAAATCGGAACACTAACAAAACGAAATGAAAATAATCCTTATTCCTTGTCAAATAAGGTATAACCTGTTTTTATGGAATTATCTGAAAAGTGAGAGGAACAGGAGATATGTTTTAATTACTAAATAAAATTTTCGTTTATTAGACTAAAATTTTGCAATTATCATATCATTCTCTACATTAAGAAATCCTTCCAAACCTTTAGAAGGAGGCTCTGTAGCTGTAAAAACCGTCTTGTGTACTAGCATCGAGAAACATTTACGCTCGCAATTTCACACTAAGTACTCAAACCTGGTGCCGGAAAAAAATACCAAGCATTAAACAGTTACGATATAGGAAATCGGGTGCATGTTTCTCATATGCAATACCTCTCTGGTTCCGTAGGGAGGTGTCGATGCCGTTCTGCAGCAGCAGCACCGCGACCCGGGCGTGGCCCCGGTAGGCGGCGCAGTGCAGGCACGTGTTGCCCTGCGCGTCCACGCAGTTTATGTTCGGCGGGCTCGGGCCGCTTAGCTGGAAACAAATAAGCTTGCGTATGAGACTAACTTATATCTGTACATGTCATTACATTGATATTTTTTAATGAAAACATTAACATCGATTTCGATATACGTCGATGCATATATGCATTTCTGACATTAATGTGATGGGTTTTATATGAGCTGTATAAGATAAGTTCTTTTATCGTAAATGACTTTTGTATGTAACTTTATAGGCATTGGATTAACATTTGACTCCGATTTCATGTCAATGAGGCAGTACACGGTAAAGCGTATTCGCTCAGAACACTTCCGGCTGTCACATATATGACTACTGGAACGACGCAATGGTGTTATAACGGTAGATTGACATTGAGGGTGGTGGTAACTGGCCATGCCGGTTCGAAAAACCCGACCACTACCCAAACTTCATTACTCGTGTGGCAAACCAAACGGTCAAACATTATTCCGAGGTTAAATGGACAGGTCGCTTGCCCTCTACCCACTAAAAAGAAACAAATCAAATCTCCTCACCAACGCCTGTACGTCCTCAATGTGGCCCTCCTTAGCGGCGGTGAGCAGCTTGCGCTCCTTGTCGAGCCGCTCGGCCTTCAGCGCCGCCTCCAGCAGCCGCTGCACGTCCCGCGTCTTGCACACATCGCACGCGGTGCGACCCTCGCCGTTCATTACATTCACGTCCGCCTTATAGTTCAGCAGCAGGATGACCAGCTCCTGCGATACATATTTGTCGTTCTCGTTTCATATACGCGATCAGTAGGGTATATTGTAAACAGGTGAGGTAAGGGTAAAGAAATTAGCGTGGCGATGACCTCATCCACGACGCGGTTTCGTAAATTCTGTTAGGCTGAAATCTTCCGTGTGATTAAAGTATTTCTGCCCTATTCAGGCGTTTGATCGCACTATCGGTCAATAACTCATTCGCAAACCTGTTCGTATGGCTTTGTAACGTACCGTAATACATAACGGTAAGTTTAACACGTTCACGATGGGAAGTACCCCATGGGACGGAGTGAGCTACCGGAGGTACACGCCGGTGTCAATATAATAAAGATAACGATTGAAAAATTACCCAAGTAATTAATCGATTTATTTACATATTTATAAACGAGAGGCAACCAATAACGCGGCTACAGTTTGCGTACCGCTAGGGGCTCAGCACGTCCCATGGTGCGGACAAGTGAATTTAGGCCTAATAGCGAACGTGTTAATATAAATTTTTAACAGACTTCAAGGAATAGGTTTTTAATAGGACGCGTATATTATTGTTGCCCTTTCTTAGTATAACCACGCCGTTTTCTAATTAGTGTTCATATCTGAATTATTCCCTAAGAAATAATACTAAGTTGTAACTTAAGTTTAGGTGATCGGGAAATAGGGGACGTTTATTTAGAACTTGCTGATTTCTGTTTAAACTTTTTCGTGACTAGCGAAGTTAAAATCTAAAGAATTTTAAACAAAATTCGAACCTACGGATGACAAAATGGAATAAGAGAGTCAATACAAATCGGATAAAATATGCAATACCGAAAACTAATGTGAATGTTATTGTTAAAAACTACAAATAATAATATAATCAAATATTATATTACACAAAAGAGTTATGTATTTTACTCACATTTTATAATAAACATATTATTTATTTAGTTATGCTATGCCATTTCACAATATACAACCAAATTTTAACAAACATAGGTAATTTTAATTTACCACGGATAACATATTTTATAAGAAGAAAACTAATTATTGTTTTTCTATTTAAACTCATAAGAAAACTTTCATTGATAATCTAAAACTTTATAAGGTTTCCACAGCAACAGAACCATGATTTATTAATATCGGACTTTAAACCTTAATCATAGTGATAATATAATTATTACATACCTCATTTCCAATGAAGGAAGCCTTGTGCAGAGCCGTATCACCATTGTCGTTCACTTCGTCTACATTCGCCCCAGCGTCAAGTAACACCTCCACGACGTCCCTGTGCGCGAAATACGTAGCCAGATGTAGCGGTGTCCATCCGAAATTCGTCTTATTTTTCCCTAAAAAGTCATTTCAATTATTTTATTTCATTTTTATTACTCACCAGCACCAACAAATTTTGTAATAAGAATGTGAAATCAATCCTAATTTATGTCATACAAAAAATTTACATTATGCCGTAATATAATTATTCGTATATTTTAGGCGTTGACCAACACTGTCCGTGTCCATTTTGAAATTCTTTCACAAGATGGCAGTGTTCTTAATAATTTCAAATGAATCTAAATTAATATATGAAATATGCTGTTGTTATATTTAATTTATAAGTTGATTTAAAATAAAAATATATTTAAATTAAACAATTTTGTTTATCAAAATTATTACGATAATATAATCTTACAATTATAGCAATTTCAGCATTAGTATAAAAAATAAAGTAAATAGGAACATATGTAAGAGTCTGTGGATTGGTAGAAATAAATAAAATTCTAAACTATTTACAAATTATTAAATCCAATCTTAAAATATTTCAATAGTTTTAATGTGACTTTTTTATGATAATCTTCTAAAATTTACATTTTCTCATCATGTACTGGTCAATTTCATTTTGGCATCATATTGCAATTATTTATCATTTATTACCTCATCCAATGTTCATAATTTATAAATAGTAAAGCTTACTACATAACATCAAAATCATGGAATAAAAACAAGGCCATTATCAAAACCACATATGCAAATTACATTGACAAACTAGTTTTAAAAGCAAATTGAGTAATCAATAAGTTATAGCATTAGAGGTAAATATCGAACAAAGCTAAAATGTGCTGTATTGTGCCAATGTAAAGTACATTTCAGAATGTTGCATGTAGAAATAAATGCTTGCATATTAAATATTCTTATGGATATAAAATTGATACTGAAGACAGAATGAATCATAACCTAAGGGTATTAAATTACATTCTAATACAATGTCACATAATATGTGCACACAATAATGAATAGATAAATAGAGGAAGTGATTTTTTTCACCTCCGTAAAGGTAATGTTCAATTCCTTGAAATTGATAATTCTAATTATAAAATAAATTTACATTTTTGTATAGTGCATTGAGAAGAGAATGAAAATATATAATTACAACGCTGATATTTTATTAAAAAAAAAAAAATTATAAATGATATTAAGGTTTTTACTAGTTTTACCCAGAGATACTTTTTAGTGAAAAGCAGCATTTAATTTATAGTTCTAAGATGTATAAAAAATTGTTGTGTTATAATTTAAACTTAGCTTATAGAATAAATACCAGAGCATTTACAACTCAAGTTGAAATGAACAATGTGGCTTTATTGTAGGGTAATGTCTAGGTATCTCTTACTAGCACCTTATAGTTATGAAATATATTTATCATTTACTAAGTAACTAAAGCCGAGCAAGGAGCATCTTTATTTAATTGTATTGTATATAAAACCAAAATATATATCTCACTGGTGTATTTTTTTATCCTAATAGGATTGTCCATTACTCCGGTCTTGTTCTCAATAGCTTGTACAAGACTGGGTTCACATGTTACAACTCCTGGCTAATTTTGTGTAATTGTGTTTATAATTTTACAACTTTAATATGAAATGGCAACAAATTTATTTATTTAAGAATATTTCAATAAATATACGGTCATTATCTACATAGTTTATTCTAAATAAACCTTAGTTAATAATAACTTTCCTTTCGTACATTTATACAATTTTTATGATGTTGGGAATAATTTATAAATATGTCACAGTTCGTTAGGCATTTATGATTGACTTTTAACAATATTTAACCACAGTTGTGTAACATACCTTTACAATTAATATCCAAAGTAATTTTTTTTTCTTCCAATGCTTCTAGCAATGCCTTTACTACTGACGTCTCCCCATTCCTCGCCGCATATAATAATGATTCTTCCGCTTCAATTCCCGATTTCGAAGACATAATAATTCATGAACATAAATATTAAAATGAACTTCCAGGTTATTTATTTATTTCGTAGGTAGTTATTTATTAAAACGCTGCCTTTTCTACACTAGCTGGTGAAACACAATGAAACTGGTGGTTTAAAAATAAAAATGTAGACAGAAAACTGTAACTGTGTTTGCAAAACGACCTAAACGTTTTAAAAGTAGTATAATATTTATATTGAAATTAATAAGCGATGTGTTTTGTGTCTCTTTAGAACACGATCTGTCCAGCAGTGTTGTCATCTCCACCTACTGAAAATACATATAAAACATCGGTAAATTAGTTATAAAATCATACTAGCTTCGGAACAAAAACTTTTAATCCATATAAAAATAAGGTTTTTGTTGACGATATAATTATTTTCAATAAAATAAAAACTAAACAGAAAACAGTTACAAAAATAATTTTAATTGCCACTTGAAATACTATATGTAATTGACATCTGTCACAAATTCAGTATTTGACGTGTATTTCATAGCAACGAACAGCTGATGTTACAAATTGTTAGAACAGATGTTATTCTCAGAAATGTTTTTTATTTATGTTACACTTTAAAATTATAACCAACCGTGTTAGTTTTTATAACTGTTAACTTTGTTTACAACAATGGATGAAAACGTTCGAAATTGTTGTAGAATATGTTTAGATGTAGAAACAAAACATATTCCGATTTTAGAAGATCCTACCGTACTTCTACACATAAAATCGTGTTTAGCCATTAATATCTCATTTAGTGATGATCTCCCGAAGGATATTTGCGTGAACTGCGTATCTCAGCTATGTGGATTCTATAATTTTCAACAGAATGCTCGATGTTCGCAAGATTGGTTAGAATCATCTATGCAGGAAAAAGCAAAGAAATCATCAGAAACTAAAACATACGTGCAACCATTACCCGATTCGGAATACAACTCGGATTCTCTCTTAGAATTCTTAAATAACACCGCTAATATAGAAGAATATTTAAACAATTTAGGAAAAGACGATATACCATCTATAGTCAACATGCTAGACAAAACTAGTGAGCATTGTATGGAAATCACAAAACCAATGACAAAAGTATATAAACAAACGAGTCCCAAAAAGAGAGAATCACCTAAATCAAAAAAAACCATCAAAATGGACATAGATGTATTAGATTCGGATATCGAAATTGTAAAAGAATTACTATTTAAAGAGACAGAACCCAAGTGTAAAGTGAATAATTCGAAAATTGTAGAGAAAGCAACATGTTTCGCTTGCAAAACAAAATTTGATACAATACAAAAGTTATCACAACATTTAATAATTTGTGATAATGCATTAAGAACTTGTATACATTGCAATTTCTTATTTGACTCTAAAAAACAAATGAAACAGCACTCATTGACTCACGGAATACTTACACAGATGAGTTGCAACTGCGGAAAACAATTTAAAACAAAAGAATTACTACTTCAACATTATAATAATTGCCAAGTGGATCAAGTTATTACAACGGGTTTCACTCATCGTTGTAAACAGTGCGGTATGACATTCAAAGATAGATTTGAGTTGTACAAACATGCAAAAGATCACTTAATGAAATCATCAGAAAGGGTTTGCGACATCTGTGGACATACATTCCATGGCAATGAAGCACTGACGAAACACAAAATGGAGGAACATGAAAAACCAGATAATTTATTGTACAGGTAATAAAGGAACAATTTAATTTAACATTTCAATTTATGACATAACTGAAAACAATTGCCTTACATGTTACTTTTGAAACCTAAAGTGCAGCCCTTGTTAAATTGTTGTAATATTTTAATACTTCAGATAATAAAAGACAGAATACACTTCACATACTATAGATCAGTGTTAACCAAGTAGGGGCGTGGTTCCTACAATGGGACAATCCTGTCATTTAGAGGGACAATGAGGGACTTTTTAAAAGAAAATTGCTAATATTAAATTGCATTTTTGGTTTTTATTTCTATTTGTGGGCATCGAATTAAAATTGTGAAGGTCAAAGGGGACATAGATATTTTTTACTCAAAAATGGGACATGCAACCAAATAGGCTGGGAAACACTGCTATAGATGAAAGAGTCAACTCAAAAGACTGTGTTTGATAATTGCCACGTTTTTTCAGGTGTAAGATTTGCAATGAAACTTCAGTTAGTCATAAAGAGATGTACATGCATGTTCAAAAGCATACCACAAAGCAAGTGTTAAGTCGTCATCTTTGCGAGTCATGTGGGCGGAGTTTTGCCACAAAAGCAACTTTGATGCGTCACTCTTTGCTCCACGCACAATACAAAGAGCAGCAATGTTCGCTTTGCTGTAAGAAATTCGCCGACACAAAATCTAGAAATGAACATATGTCAGAACACAGTGAAATTGTAATGTGTGATAAGTGCGGACAAAAAGTTATTAAAAACAAATTAGACACGCACACTTGTGTATAGCTATTTTAATAGAACTCCTTTTTTTACTATATGAAAAAGTATATTAGCCAGTTTACGATGAAAATATTATAATCTTTCAATATTCAAAATGTTAACGAATAAAACAACTTTATTTATTAATAAAACAATTCTTTTATAATATATAATTCACAAACAAAATACACAATAGACAATAACACATATCTAAGGTAATTATTATAATTTTAGTTTTACGTGTCAAATATTGAAATTTAAAAGGGCGCCAAATAAATGTGTTGCAAACAATAAATTGTTTTTGCTACTTATTAATTTCCCAAGATTACAATTATATCGAAAAGTTTGCATATATTATATTGCACATTAAATAATAACCGAATATTGTTTTCACTGTAATTTTGTAACAAAAAGCAAATCATTAACCCTTTCGCGGCGATCAGCGCCTACAGGCGCTCAGGCAGTTACCCGAAGGAAGGAATAGCGCCAGAAAGCGCTCATTGAGAACCGCTCTCTTCGAAAGAGATTCTTCTTTATTATTATATATTAAATTTATTATATACTATTCGTAAAATTGAAATGATATAAAAAACTATTTTTCCTTATAGCGGACCTTTTGATTTACAATACTTATATACTTCACAAAATTACGTCAAAAAAGAATATAAAATTTGCGAAATTTCATTTACGTTTCATTCGAGAGATTCAAGTTAAATATCCAAAAAAATATTTACGTAACAATAATACTGGAGGCAAAACTGCATCCAAAAATAATCTCTTATATTCGATTTCAACACGTTTACCAATCAAATATACGAAAGCGGCAGAACAGTAGGCGGAAATGTGTGGTTTGCTGCAAACACAAAAAACAGAACCTAAACACGATTTGAATGTAGAGACTGTAAAGTTGGATTATCTATTGAAACCTACTTTAGATTATATCATACAAAGGAAAATTATTAAAAATTGTTGAAAATTATCTGTGATTATTAAAGTAAGTTGATGACTTATTGTTAGAGCGGCGTCAGAGAAATTAAAAGCAAAATCAACTCCGCCCGCCGCGTATGTAGCGACTCCCGTATTATAATGTACGCGCGTTCGCTCTTGCGTCGACTGCCCCGAGCGCAAATCATTTCTGAGAACTCCGTCGCGAAAGGGCTAAATATTGTATAAACTATAACAAAGTTATTGTCTATATAAATATTCTTAAAAGCTAACGAAATCATGAAGACCGGGTGATAAATTAAAATTACGAACTAAATGTGATTCAACAGTAACTAAACCATCCCCTGTGAGCGAAATTAAAAAAGTCCATGAAAATTATTCTCATACGGTATGGCAATATGTTGTTAAGATCTGTCAATGGTTTCATGATCCAGGGGATGCTGATGTCCTTATGATTTTTGCGGATACCTGCAAGAAATATGGATTTAATTTTTAAAATGGTTCATTGTTATAAAACAAAAAAAAGTCATTATCTAATGTGATCAATGCCATATCGAATAAAAATATTATCAAGAATTCGACTGCCTTCGTGGCGCAATGGTTTACCCGCTTGCCTTGTAACGCGGAGGCCTAGGGTTCGATTCCCGTACCGCAGGAGTTGTGGAGTCTGGACGGTGGTTGGTTTTTTTAGGTTTATGTTCCGGCAGTCACACACGTGAGAGCCAGATGTATTCTGGGCGAATACGCTTTACCATCTACGGCCTCATTGTCACTTAACATCAGGTGAAATCGAGGCCAAGTGTTAGGTCATAACCGTTAAAAAACAAAGATCGAATACATCGACATATTGAAAATTATACGTTGAAGTATTTCGTAATCATAATAATTTGTTTGGGTTCTTTGTATGTTCTTTGAGAATGTATTGTGGTAAGTCTAGTAATAGGAAAATATCTAGCAATCAATTTACTAATTATATTATGCTTGTGATTACTGACCATCGATAATAATACTAGCAGCTTCCTTGGGCGCGACTTCGGAGAACCACGACGTGAAACGGTGAGCGGGAGGCGGGTACAGACCCGTCGACATCGTCGCCAAGTATACGGACGTAGTGTAAATATTCTTCGTCCAAGTGTCTAACCTCAACTCTTCAGTTAACGACTCCATGAGCCCTTAAGAAAATTGTGTTACAATAGAGATTAAACTTGCGTACCGAGAACGAATGTTTGGTGTTTTATTACAATTGTGTTGTGCGTTTGATTAAGAAATATTACAAAGATTAGTAATTGAGAATAATTATGATTATTTCACACGTTTCATGTCAGAGCGTTTTTAGATCGATTTTCCTTGCGTACTTGTGATGATATGTGGAGACAATTTTGCTTTTTTTCATTCAGTTATTAACAACTTGTTTTATTCTTGATGTGGATTAAAGTTGTACGTGATTGTTTAAAGATTAAAGTAATTATTTAAGAGAACATGCGGTGAAAACTTTTTCAAAATACACTTCAGCGTGGGTCGTACACGTCCCACGTTGCTCGCAGTGTGTTAATTTAAAACTCATTATTAACGCTTTCCTTAAGAAAATATTTAAAGAAAACTAAGACTGGGCGTGACGTGGCGCCTTCAGTGTTAGCGTCATGTATTAATAATGTAAGAATAAATGAAAGTCCTTGCAGCACCTCGGAGCCCGAACTTGGCGGCGCAGTACGGCACCATGTCGGCGCACGGCAGCAGGCCGGCGCTGGAGTTGATGGCGACGATGTGGCCGTGCCTCCGCTCGATCATGCTCGGAAGGAACGCTTGTATGATCTGTTAGAAAAAACAAATTAGCCACCGAACGCATCTTTCGATCGTGGAATTGCCCTGGTCAGAGTGATGTAGCGGGGAGAGCTCGCGGATCCGTGAGCCAGTTTCGATGAAGCTGTAATAGTCTTCAAAAAGACTGACAGCGCAAACTTCACCGAACCCAGCAGCAGCAGCAGCAGATCTTAGAATTGACCGAGTTTCTCTAACGTTACCTCACTATAATGGATCAAAGCAACATATAACTCTTCCATTCTCTTCTACCATACGAAAACTTTACCACATATTGAACAATCAATTAATTTAAATTTAAATATAACATGTTTGATCTTCGTACCATTTAGCGTTCCAAAACATCGATAATCTATTTCATACGTATCGTGAAATTATTTATTTATCTAATTCTTTTTACGTATGTATTGTATTCATTTTGTTTCGGTAATCCTAATCAACGTGTAAGATAATTTTTTAGCAAATATTTCGTTAACAAGGAGTGGAGAGAAAATATAGCTTTAGTCTTTTTTCTTTTTCACTTACTCGACAATATAGATGGTAATAAAAAAACCAAATTTTTTCAAATCAGCCCTTAAAACCTATTATTTATAATAGATCTACAACGAATCCTCGGAGCGGAGCGAAACGTTGCACGACAATTTAACACGGATGAGTTTTCACTGACACGTCGAGCAAAATCATTCTTCGGCTAGTTACGAGTACACGACTAAATGACACGACATGCGACTTACCCAGAAGTGGGCGAGGAGGTTGACCTCGAGCAGACGCGCGACGGCGTCCGGTCGCAGGTGGGCGACGGGCGCGCACGTGAACGCGCCCACGTTGCTGACCACTATCGACACGTCGGCCAGCTGGCGGCGCATGCGCGCGGCCAGCGCGCCCACCTGCTCCCGCACGGTCACGTCTATCGTGAACCCAAAGCACTGAAACACAGGCACCGCCGTTACGTTCGTCACCGTGCGAAAATTGGATGAATGAGGCTCGCATAGAAAACGGCCATTAAAGCAATATGAGCGAATGAAAAATCGTTTATTCAAGGGATACCCGAAGTGGTCTATAACTGTTTTGGGGGATCGACGAGGTCTAATAATCGACCCCTATTAAATTACAAACAAGTTCTTATTTAAAATTTTCAAGATAGTTGCAAAGTTTTCCAATTGGTATCTTAATACCTAGGTATTTTGTATCAATAGGAAAAAACTAAATATAGGCCCCATTATCCATAATAGTCTGCTAACTTAAAACATTGGTAATCCTCACTCTGTCTTCTTCTATTTACCTAAGCCAGAATGAAAATTAAAACTATAGCAGCTGTTTTAAGTTAGCGGATCAATATGAATAAGGGGGTTGTACGCCATGGGGGTCTGAGGTAACAGTTCATTTTGGAAAAGGGGTCACTTGTCGCTTGTTAATATTGTTAATGTAACGGTGAAGGGTTAACGTCTGTTGCAGTTCGTTTGAATACGTGGAGAGGTATATCGATACATGTAATATCAATTATCGAATACTACAATATTTATCGCGTCATATTCGTGGCGTTCAACGTGTTAACAAGGCCGTTAGCACTACCTCGCCGTCTTTGCTTCGTATCTCGCTGACAACAGCGTTGTTCCTAGGCGTGTCGTGGTCCCAGCATATGACCGTGGCGCCCAATTCCGCGAACTGTATTGCCAGCTCCCGCCCTAAACCACGACCGGCGCCAGTTATCTGTACAGATGGTTCACTTGAGATCAGTATAGTTAAGAGGATTTTATATGCACGTATCGATCTGCGAAAGTAGTTCCAATAATATCAAAGAGACAAGTCAGACGTTTCGACTGAATTGATTATAAAGGAGGATATAGGTGTAATATGCGTTGTAATACGATCAATTCATTTGTTACACATTAGTGTTTGAACAGTATTAATTTGAAACAGAAATCGGCACTGCGACAGTACGTGTCTAGACGGCTTCGGTCTACGGATTGTATTGTATAGAACTACATTTTAACTACCTCCTTGATGCAGTTCGACGCCTGCCTCATAATCCCGACCCATAATTCGGTTTCGTTGTACATGGGTCGCGTTGAAATGGTGAAAGGGTTTTTCGAACTTTTACTTTCAGCTAGTTACCAGTCTCAATGACAATCTAACGCTATAAAAGCTTTATGTTCAAAATGTATGCATGCGAACGCCAGAATATACTGGAAGAACACGCTACGCCATCAATAGCTTCGTTGTCACTTAACATAATGTGAAATTGAGGTTAAGTGTTAGAAAAATATGTGATTTAAAGACTAAATGTATAGTCGAGACTAAACTTTTTCATTTACTACTTACAATACATTTTCAGCAATTTTATAAAATAAGTAATGGTTTACGAACCAAAACAGTCTCCCCGTATAAACTTTTCAGGGTCGGTGGTATGAGCACCCTCACTATAGCTATGGCACACGTTGAGCACAATTTGACAATCAGAACTAGTGTATCCAGCGCCCACAGCGGAGCCGTGGTCATCCCACCACTCTCCCACCACGGCAGCAGCCATGTCTCCTGAAACGCCCTGAACTTCCTGGCAAATGTTTTTATATAACGAAAAATCAAGCCCTTGTTTCGCATAAAGCTACAAATGTAAATCACCATTCAAAATAATAACGCAAAAATGTCAATACGATTGGTTATTTATCATTTTTTTAAATGTCAACACTTCTACCGCCAGTACGTGTAAAAAATTTTAATGAAAAAAAAAAAGAAATTATTACTCTGTACACCAAACAACGTTTTTGACAAACGTCAAATGTGAATAATTTGGCGATTTGCTTAACGTATATCAATTTATATTTTCTTAAATATTTTTTGAGTAAAGATGGCAAAACCTTTACAAAAAGACCGCGAGAACAGATCCGCCGAGAAAAAAGATTTAACATTTCACGCTTACAATATCACCCCGGAAACGGCTAAGACAGCTGTTTTGCTATTAGAATCGCCTGAAGCAGAGATACTATGTCAGGTTAATAATGATCACTACATAATTAACTGGAACAACATTTAATATTTATTACTATTATTTTATTGTCAGTAATAGAGGACGACGTATATATATTTATGTTATATGTACATATTACACAGTTATATGTTAAACGCACGGTTCAAAGCGGATGCTGCTCATTTTAAGGAAGTTTATTGTAAATTGGTTTTAACCATTCCGTTCTATTGCGGACTATACTCTCGAAATGCGCGGGAGAAATTATTTTTCCAAATGTATATAAAGATATTATATTCAAATATAACACATTCGATGGTTCACCTCTATATAAATTAATGTCATCTGTAAAATAATCGTAACAAAATTAATTTGAGTTAACACTATATTTACGGACATATTTTTATGCTTTTCTACTCGATTGTGTATAAAATTTGTGCATTATTGTATTCTTATTTTTATGTGCTGCAGAAAGTATAATTTATGAAGCAATGTTGCCAGAAATGTAAATAAATAAAAAAAGATAATCGCATATTAGTATACGGAACCTCTTGTCTAGGGTTGTCCCATTAAAATTACGGGTACCGTGAATCTAATGATAAAGAACTATTAGCATAGTCCAATCAAAAAAGTAATCGAGCGCAAAGAGTTGAGAAACTGGGTACAAGGAAAACAAAATGTTGTCTATTTAATTATCTCATTACAATATAGATATTTTACTTTAAATTAACTCTTACATAAGTCGATAATCGACTCTGAAATAATTCATTAGTCGCTGATTCCGATTCGAGAAAGTGAAAATGACACGCGTGTCGAGATCAAACGATTACCGTTTTAAATGTAAATAAATCTGCGAACGTTTATTTGCATTTGCCAGACGTTGCGGGCGATAACGAAGTTCTCCGCGCAAGACATACTGAACCGTCAAATGCTGTTCAACTTGGAGGCGATACGCTTCATCCTGCCTCACATCGAGCACAAAGAGTTGAACATAAAGCGTTTCGCTTTGAAGGCGTTGGCTCAGCTGTGTCAGCTGCCGCTGGGGCCCGAACAGGTTTTGAGCAATCCGCAAAACTTGAGAAACGTCGCCACTATGCTGGTCAAAGTAAGTGATATTTATTGTTAAAATGCTTGCCATCTATCGATAAAACAAAAATCATTCATACGTAAAATACGGACTACTTTCGATTTTCTATTTTTTATCCACAACTGTCCAAGTTTAATAATAATGAGCTAGAAGACGGACCTTTTGTCCTCGTCTGCAAATAACCCTTGCACCTTCACCGAGCTCTCGTTCTATGAGCACCGGGATGCAGAAAACTCGTTTCGAATAAATACGAAGTCTTATTTCCTTCAGTGTTCTTATTCACGTGCGTTATGTCTCGAACTGAAAACTTCCGTTTTAATCGATTGTATGATATTTTCATTCACTGGCCCGTTGGTGTAACGGTAGTAACTGTCTCTTACACCAGGCGTCGCGGGTTCGATTCCTGCACAGGACGTACATTCATGTGATGAACATCTGTTTTTGTTCTGTGTCGGATTGTTAATCTATACTATATTAAGTATTTATTTAAAATTTCCATGTACTTATATCGGTCTCTGATAATACATACAGCAGTAGCTTGGTTACCTATCTTGGGATCAGAGTACTACGTGGGAATAATGTCCCAAGATATTTATTATTTATATGATATTATAAACTCCGGTTCTCTTTTCACTACGTCTCTGTTGACAGATCGAAGACACGTTCGTTTTGGAATTCGCTTCGCTGGTGTTGTCCGAGCTGACGAAGGAGCCGCTCGGCTGCGACCAGCTCGTCTCCGCCAACATCCTGAACACGTTATTCAATAGAATGAAGAACAGCTCCGATCCGGACGTCCAGAACAACTGTTTGCAGGTATACA
This sequence comes from Pharmacophagus antenor, assembly GCA_018245475.1. Taxonomy (NCBI): domain Eukaryota; kingdom Metazoa; phylum Arthropoda; class Insecta; order Lepidoptera; family Papilionidae; genus Pharmacophagus; species Pharmacophagus antenor. The sequence goes on from DWQX01003160.1 coordinate 15,148, forward strand.
TTTATGTATATATATATATGTATATTTATTTATTTGTTTTATTTATCCGTAACAAACAAACAATGCGAGGAAAAATATTACGAAAATGCAACTAAAAATGACAGTTGGTTTTACTGTGCGCCGTAATGTTATAACAAACAGTTGAGGGTAGAAATTCAGAAGTAGAAATAGTAACACTTTATTAATGGATAGCACAGGTATTCGTATAAAATAAAATATGGTTCACACTACACAGGTTGATCCAGGAAATATTTTTTTAATGTATGTTCACAATTTTTGTTAGTGATTTTTTCTACAACGTTCATTGGTAATTTATTTATTAGATACGGGATAGTATATTGCATATCATTATATCAACCGTTACTATCACCATTAATGACCAAATATAATCTAAATAACTTTTAAAAATAATACACTTTCAACTATTGAGTATTAACGTATTATCGACAGGTGACGAAAAAGAAATTCTCTCATCTAGTTGTGTTTTTCTCGATAAACCCTTTACCGCACAGGTTTTTATTTATTTAAAAATGAATGTGTAGAGTTAAAGAAATGAATAATCGTTTGAAAGTTTGTCTCTTAATGGGCATCAGTTACAAGTCAGTATAACGAGCTAAATGAGGGCGAGCGGCGACGACGAAAAGCCTAAATATCGGCTACCGGTCGATAAAGTGTTAACAATAGTTTTTATGGGCCAGCACAGATAAATTTCCATTGTTGCAAACTTAATATACCGATTGTTGTCTAAAATTATAAATAATACTTTGTCCCATTGAACAGAATATACTTCAATACATGAGTCCATTATCTGCATATAAGACTACTCTTTTATGAAATAATCTTATTATTAAAGATCTCTTATTGAAAATCTTTATCATTAAATACCACGCTTCCACATACCGTCGGATAGGATCGTATTCAGGCTAGTCTATAAAAACAATATAAGATTATTTACAGTTCTAGTTGGTGAGAAAGCTTATTTCTTATTCTCGAACAGACACTGAGCAATCTTCTGGCGGAACCGGTGTGCGCATCCGAAGTGACTAAGAGCAACCAGTTCAGCTGGGCCTCCCTCCTGGCGCTGATGCAGAGCAAGTACCTGGCGATCCAGCACGCGGCCCTGCGCACTGTCGACCAGCTCATCTGCCGCTACAACGACCTCGCGGTGCAGAAGTCTTTCAGGGCTTCGACCGGGGTGTTAGACTTGTGTGACATTTTAGAGGTCAGGGTTACGTCGCCGCTAGTTTTGGTTTATGACACAATGTTTTTTTTTTTTTAATGATTTATGAATGTTAACAAATTCTGCACGTTAGTATGCCCTAGGTTTGAGTATTCAAGTGATATATTACTTTCGTATCGTCGGCAGAATCTTGGCCATGAATAAATGCTTTCACAAGAACTGCGTTTATTAAAAACGTAGATAAAATTTTTCCATCTATTTAATGGTTACAAATGGTTCGATTAGTTACAACCTAATTAAGAATAGATTTTAATGAGCCTGATGTCATTAACATTCGAATTACGGGAGACGTTATTTTGACGGAACAACCCTAGATAAGAAGTTCAGTATACAAATATGCGTTTGACTTCTTTTAAGAAGAAGCAATATAAGACATATTGCTTCTGGCAACATATTTTATATCTTTTTTTTTTGTAAAAAAAAATATATTATAACAATAATATGAACAATTTCTACAGATTCGAGAAGAAAACCATTATAATGTGTCCGTAAATATAGTGTTAAAGTGGCCTAAGATTGTGAAACAGGTTGATTTTATAACGTTATTAGCTAGTTACGACAATTTGATGTGAAATATATACCACTATCCATAATCAATGAATAAGGTACCTTAGCGTTACGTCAAGAGAGTACGTTTCACCGTGTACAACGTTATTGGCATATACCATAATTTGATATCGTCATTATCTTGCGGACGAGTACGCCGTATGTGCTCGCAGTCGTACGAGTTCCGCGACGTTCACGCGATGGTGCTGAGCGTGCTGAAGGACTACGCCGAGACGGAGGAGAACGCTGCGCACCTGTATCAGTCCGGCTGCATACTGCGCCTGCTAGCTTACCTCGACATGGCGCTGCCGGCGATGAAGCCGCACTGCCTCGCCGTGCTCACGAAAATGTCGTTCACCGCTAACGGACGTGACGTAATATACATGTATCCGTTATATACTCCTTTTAAATTTCGAAGCGGTTCCATTAGGGTTTTCTGTACGATGTATATCATTCTCTTATGACATTTAAACTTTCTGCTAAATTAAGCGTGTTTATTGGAAATTATTCTTTATTGCAGCTCGAATTTGTTCCCATGAGACTCTTAGAATAATTTCAATTCTCAGAATAGGAAGATAGGTAAGGTAGATTTTGTGACTGAATGAAACATGAAACTAATTTACTAATTTCCGCTTTCTATCGCAAATATTACGACTAAAATTGCACACAGACGTTAAGGGTTCGACCTCGTCCTGTCGAACTTAACATCATCAGAAGATGCCACGTGTAGGGGCGAAACGCATTGTAATAGTGTTTTAGTCTTGATATTTGCAATGAAACAAAGCTTAAATTGGCAAATTAATTTTTTTGTTTTATTAAATATTACAATCTTAACGCATTTTTTCCACTACACGCGGCATCCTCAGATGTTGCGGGTTCGTCGGTGGGACGTAGGAGATATTACTACTTTCAAATATTTGACAATGTGGAAACATTAATTCTCTTTAGTTTGGGGTGACGGAATGCACTAGTAAATAACAGTGGGCGAAATGCGATGCCAAACAATCATACTTTCTGAGGATTTCTTGTTATTCCCATAAGGCATATCAATTGGTTTTGTATTTTACTATACATATAAATATGTAAGCGCTATCTGCTTGGAGCATAATTTTGTTTTCGTATTGCATATGTTAGTTATTTTTTTTTATTTATTCCAACAGTTGCGAAGTCTAAGAAAGAGCTGCAAACTTACACCTAGTGCTTAATCACCAGGCGCTGTATCAAACTGGAACGGACCTGGTGTTCTGCAATCAGCTGATGAGCACCAACGTGGATCTACTGGCCGACGCGGCGATGGGCGTGGCCAACATGACCCTGCTGCTTCCCGCTGCCGTGAGGATGTCCGACACGAACATCATAGAAGCACTGTGCGGTTGGTATAGTTTTATTTTCAACACGTCGATTGTCTCAGCGTTTTTGGAAGATTTTTCCATTGCGTACTTGTGAGCATGATGTATGGAGACAATTATGTAACAATTCGTTCGGTTATTAATAATTTGACTTATTCTCGATGTGGATTAAAGTTGTACGTAACTGTTTTTTTTTTATAATTAAAGTGATTATTTAAGAGAACATGGGGTCAAAACTTTTTTTAAAAGACACTAAAGCGTGGGTCGTATTCGCCCCACGTGGCACGGAATGTGTTAATAGGATAAAACCCCTTAATGCGTATGGTTTAGTATCGTCGTAAATTAGGTCGTCGGAAGGCGAGTGATGATCACTTTTATGTTTTTTTTGCTTTCATACACTTGACAAAAGCAGCTTATATTATATTCCCTTTAATGAAATTTGATGTCTTCAGTATTATAAAGAGAAAGTCAATGTTATATATTTGACTGTCCCGTTGGTGTAATGGTAGTAACTATCTCTGTCATTTTACATTATGGGTCGCGGGTTTCA
>DWQX01003161.1:0-18829 GCA_018245475.1 Pharmacophagus antenor
TATATATATAATATATATATGTGTGTGTATATATATATCCACTGACAGAATGTCTCCAAGGTTCAGCTTGAATCTAATGTATGCAACGATCTTGAAAATTACTGAACAATTTACCATGCAAATATGTGATGCACAATAAACTTGAATTCGCTAATTTTAAAACTTGCTAATGAGTTTTTCTATTTATACATTAACCTCAAGGAACTACGTAGCTCATAACCTTAGATTTGTTATCCTTTAATGTCAAGCAGTATAGCCATATGAAATCTAAGTAGTAATTCATTCACTTTTTTTTATTTCATTTATTTTATGCACACATATAGCATATTAGTTAAAACATAAGTTTCATTTTACGCCATTACTGGTTTTTCTACAACATTTGTGAATTCAATATGCGGGATATTTAATTACAGAATCGTACATTCACTATTCGATGGTAGTCTAGAGAGGCTGATACAAAAATCAAATGCTATAAATTTTTAAAGAACACTTGTAACCGTAATTATATTGTTATAATTACGAATCAGTAATGAAACCGTAAGCGTTCGTTGTATTATATTTTTATTATATTCAATACTTTCTTTTTTTTATTAGTTATTACCATCGGGTTGGTTTTAGGGCAACATTTTTAGTTGGAACACAACAAAACTCTTGAAATATATTTAAGTATACTCAAAATCATTAATTAGGAGTATAATCCCTTTTAAAATTATGAGATTAAAATCCTCCATAGCAATTCATTCATGAAAAAAAAAGCTTTTTAACGTTGATTGATTGTATCAGTTCGAACAAACCGTAAACATAGATGTAGCTACCTATGTAATATCCGGTAATGAGAATCATATCCTAATGGATTGGACGGCCAGGGTAACCTTGACGAGGTGCGAGGTCACCGGAAACCGACCCTCGCCTGAACGTGACTACACCCTATAGCAACCCATGAATAATCTGTGATGATTTTGCCATTGCTGTATAAACACCTATTGTACAGTTTTTTTTTCTCAAAATCAGCCACAAAGCGATTTGATGCAGAGTTAACTGGAAATAAATATTTTGTAGTTGAAACTAAGCCATGGGACTGGTGTGTTTAAGTATGAATAAGACTCGAGTACGTTTTTGGCAAAATATCAAATCAAAACGCAGCTGCGACGCTCACTTCGTGTATAGATAGCGAGGACGTGTATTTTAGTTACGCTAATATTATTTTTGCTTTGTCGTTTGCGTGCTTCTGTTTTTGTCAAATTTGTTTAATAGCAGCATGACTTTAATCAATCAGTTAAAGTTTTTACTACACATAATGTTTACCTACTGGAATAGAATGCCAGTTACCCAGTATATCCTTTGTAACACATTTCTAAAATAATGAAATTGGCGTAGACAAAATTATTTTATCTTGTGGCAAATTACACATTTTCTCACATACAACAAAACAGAAAAAAGTTTACTTTACATCATAAGCTAGATGCTGTAAAACTAGAACTGGATAATTACTTTTATTACATGGGTAGAACAATATTAAATGCAGAACCCCGACGCACCTTAAGGTATTAAATCAACACCTACATTATGTTTATTTTTTCGTACACTAATGTTAAAACCAGTTGTGTTGTATTTGTAACAACTCATAGAAAATCTAATTTATCCATAGTGAAGTATGAAAATGTATAAAATAATTCATGGACCTGAAAATGATCTAATTCTAAATAGTGAAAGGAATTCGCCGTACATAGTATTTAATAACGCTATTTCATACTAAAGTTGTTTGGTGTTAAACTCCCAGTTATTTTACTTTGCTATATTTAGTAACGCTTATACTAACTCAAGCATTTCTCATTCGGGTTATTTTAACTATTTTTGACTTGGCAAGCCAACAAAGCAGTACTAAAGCTCTTCACACCACTAGAAAATGTTGATGTGGTAAGGGAAATATCTATATTGGTTTGTTGCTGATTTTTTGTCAATAATACTTTTTATTCATTTCTTATAAGTATGTTATAAGTTCGTATTCGTACGCGTTCATAAATTGTACATGAACATCAATCACCATAATATTTAATAATAATATCACCCATACAAGTATACCTTTTAATGTAACTTACCAACAGATAGCGCTACAGAATATAAATTTCTATACGGTACAACGGACACCCATGAAAAATAACTATATAAAAATCTTCCATTTTGTAATATAGAGACATTGTAGACATAATCGAGAATACTTCAGGCTATATGACTGCAAAGAGAGCAATGCTGTTATGTGGCAAACTGACATGGTGGTTGGTAGTTATCCAGGCGAGTTTGGAACTCTACTCCAGCTCTGCTCGAGAATCTAATCCAGGACCTCTGCATTACGAGGTAGGCCAAAAGTATATTTTAAATTTTGATAAAGACTCACCAGTTTTACTGGCATCTTTAATAAGGTCTGATATTAGGTCGTCGCTGACTTGTATACCGAGATTGCGCAGCATGAACTGCAGCTCGGCGGCTGTCACGTGACCGTCACTGTCACGATCCAAGAGACCGAAGGCTGTGCGCAGATCTGAAAATATAAAGGAATAAACTTTTTTCCTCGAAGTCTTTTTTCAGGATGTTAATAAATGGTGACAATGTTAAAATTATTATATATTTCTTGTGTAGTGGGTGAAACTGGAGCATCCCACCCACGTAAGATAATGCCGTGTACGCCAGATCAAAGCCAAACAGAGGGTCACCTCCTATCAGTCGGCCAGAAGAGGCCAACCACTTTCCTACCATATGAAATCCATTTGTGGATCCATTTTTGCATTTTACTCCTTCAAAAATAAAATCATCAAAATAGAACCACTCTGATTTAAAATTATATGTAAACAGACATAAAAGAATACCTCTAGTCCACATAATTACTTTAGTAAGGTTCTGAACAAAATCTTATCACAATATAAGAAAAGTTCCTCTAAAAAAGAGAATCTCTGTAGTCCTTAGAAAATCATACATTAATTTTGATAAAAACAATTTTAAATTCAATACTGGAATTGATTTATTTCAATTGTTTTCAATTAAGTATAAAGCTTATTGCGAATATGAATACGCTTTGTCTCTAAAATACGATCTTGAAATTTATGAACGTTTCTTCAATTTTATTTCCATTTTGTCCAGTCTTCTCTGATAGAATAATTAATTACATCAACTGAAATTACACTGGCAATAATATATATCATTAGTGTTATAAATTTTCTACTTACAAAACTCATTATTCTTGTGACTAGCCATAATGTTAATAAAGTTTTAACACTTCATTAAACTTACATGCTTATTAAAATTTCACCTTTAACAAGATAGAATCTAAATGCACGAACTATGACAAGCGAGCTGACAACTTGTCGCCTTATAATGAAGACAATATTTACAAAAGATTAACAGAACGTTACGTACATCAAACCTTTCTTATCTCAAGGCTTTAAATTTTCAGATATATATCTGCAAACATGAGTTGCTTGATGAGCGATTTTTATCAACCTGTTCAGTGATTTTGTACTAATTATTTATGATAGAAACCTAAGAGACGTTTCATCACATCCCAAAATGTGTTCGGAACGATATTTCTCTTCCAGTAAGGACATATAATTGTACAATATTTTTAAGACAATTTACAAGCATTATGTAATAAAAATGTGTTAAATTGAATATTTAAAAATACATGGAAAGATTAAGTTCCATTGTAATTTTTGACGTTCTGTAAATTCTGAGGAAACTGTAAGAGATACTGGGTAGTTACTCCCTTCCGGATGCTTTTCAAAAAATAATGTTGTCGAGAAAGATAATTGCTATAATAAAGGGCGTGTGGTTTATATAACAGAGGCGAAGTTAAATTTTCTACGCTTCTCTACAATTCGAGATTTAAAGATTAAAAAAATTATTATCTATCTTTGGTTTTGTAATAAAAATAAAAAAAAACTTCGTTTACTGCTACAAGTTTAAACCAAAAAACAATCACACATATAAATAAGAAAAAATAAATAAAATTAATTAATCAAAATTAGTTTTCTTGAGTAATGCAAAAGACCCGAAATGATCATGAAGACGACAGTTTTCTATAAGCATTATTTATCACGCTTCGAGAGACTGATGATATTGAGACAATTAATAGCTTTTAGATGTAATAAAACAAATATGAAGGTTAAAATATTAAATCATTATAACTTCTAAGTAGTTTAAAATATTTTTTTTTAGTAAGTTTAATAAGAATATATTTAACTGATATCCTATTTTTGGCTCTTTTTTAAGGAGAGAGTATGCAAACGAGCGAGCGAATCACCTAATGGAAAGTGATTACCGTCGCCCATACACAGCCGCAACACAGGGAGTCGCAACTGCGTGGCCAAAATTAATTTCTTGTGTTCTTGTTTTTTTATAATTCAAGATAAAGCACCATATCGGATAGTTGAGTGGAAAGAAGGTAAAAGAGGAGATAATTTTGTATTATAATGTTGTACCAAAACGTAGAAATTACAGCAAACGACCATGGACCGTTACAATCTCCATTATGGTATTTAGACACAACGTATGCAAAGTAATGTTACAATTTAATAATCACATACGTAAAACATTGGCTGTGTTTACAGTTATTTTGTGCTATATTTGAAATCAATATATCATTTACACAGGAAAATGAAGGCCTAAATTTGGGTTTATAATTAAATTAATGTAGATATATTTATTTTAAAATATAAATTTTATAATTAATTCGATTAAAAATATCAACTTCATTAAAATTAAAGAGTACTAATGTGGAAATTGTAGCTACTATTTATTTGTTTGCCACATTTAATATACCCTCGATGTCAAAAATGTGTTAAATCCAAAAAGTAATTTTAATAATATAGTAATTTATGATAATATTCAAAGCATAAATGTGTATTAGTGGTTTAAGTTTCGATGCCAAATAGATATAAAGTGACAGGATGCTATTAATGGATAATTACAATATTTCGGAGTACTATAATATTACAACATTAATCTGATCAGAGCCATTACGACAGAGAAGAGCTATATAATTTTATGCCAAAATTGTTAATTATGGGCATTATAGTATTCCTCATAATTTCCAAAGTTTATTTTACGAGCTCGAGCAGAATAGCTAAATAAATATGTACTCACTGTTGAGCATTGCATCACTGGGAACAGGCACTGTCGGCCGATCGTCAACCGGTGACAGTTTCTTCTTATTCTTTTTTTCATCCTCTTGCTGCAAACAATCAACATCACTGCTGTCAGACATGCATACAATACTTATAAATATTTAAAGATGAAAATTCTAAAGAATTGTCTTTTGTTTAATTTAGTAAAGTGGACTGCATATAAATTGTAATAATCACTAGATTTTATCAAGTTTCCCGATGATATCAATCTTGTCATGTTGCTTATCATCATTTTGTCTGATCAATATAGCGTTCTATTTTATAATAACAAGTTTTATGATAACGTTTGTAGTATAAATATTTTATTACATGACAGTACTTAACGAAACTGTTAAAATGCAATTTTTTTTAATTTTTGGAGTATAAGCCTTCCAAGTAATCGCCTTTATCATTATTATAATACTTATATAATAATTAAGTAATTAACATATTTTATGAGTAATTAAGATTGATTCCTAAACTACACTAAACTTTAAATAATTTTCTTAGTAATAGGCGAAAACATCAAATCATAGTAAAATACTGAAGATATAGCGAATATTTTTCATTCAATTCAACAGTGCATCTACAATGTAAAACAGGCACAAACACCATCGCCACTTTACCTATATTATACACTATTATACGTATATACGTGGATTGATCAAAAAGTAATGATTATGAGTAGGTTATGTTCAATAATAAATTTAATTTTTGACATACTCTCGTAATAAGACTATGCACTTAGTCCACCTTTTTTCTAAACCTAAAATACCGCTCGAAAAAGAACATTAAAAAACACCAGTACATTGGCCATCACTTTCCTATCATCCTCAAATTTCTTTTTTCTGAGGTGTTTTTTAATTGAGAAATAAATAGAAGTCACTAGGGCTGGATGTGAAGAATTAGGTGTGTTCGAGTAATTCGAAGCCTGCTTAATCAATGGCAGCCATTGCCATTTCCGTTTTGAGTACGGATGCATTATCCTGGTGATATAGAACTTTTTCTCTCAGTTTACCCAGTTTTTTGTCCTTTATCTTAAGCTGCAATTTTTTTATTTGGTTATTGTAGCTCGCTTTACAGCGTCCCAGAAAACAGACGCCGTAACATTACCCGTCGAGCTTGAAACTTAGTTTCTTAGGAGTTGGTGAAAATGGTCTCTTATATGTCATTGACAACTCTTTAGTCCCAGAGCTGAAATGCACAATCCACATCTCGTTCATGGTTATAAAACGAGTCAAGAAATTTTCTTGAACACATTGAAAAACATTGAGATTGGTCATCGACATGTCAATTTGCTTTTTCCTTTGCGCTTTGGTTAACATGCTCGGTACCAACGTGCAGACTATTTTCATTTCAATTAAACTGTTAAATAAAACTGTTGAAAGCTGTTACATAAAAGTCTTGTGATCTCAGCTAAATAACGTATCGATTTTCTTGATGCTTTCTCAACAGACTTTTCTGTGTTCATCTTCTGTGGATATCTTATTATTCAGTTAGACCCTGATAATTACACATTACCGAGTAAGTATTGACTAGTAGCTCATTACTTACAATTGAAATGATTCGTATACAATACTTTCTTCGTATTATTTTTAATGTACACCTTGTCTATCAGTCACTACAGCTAATGCGATGAAAGAATCTTTCCTGCAATACATGTATAGTTTCACATGTACTGATTCAAATAATAATTATAGTTAATAGAAAATAAGCGAAATGGTGCTTACAAAGAGACATTCCTGGTTCTGGCAACAAATCAAACTTAGCAAGGCTTTGTGAAAAACCAGACCATATGTGTTTGTCGGTATTCCATGATAGGTGGCTGACATTCAAAGAAGTTGAATAATTACTAGTGCAGAAAACGGTGTAAATCAATTTTTGATTAAACGCCGGGCAGTTGCTATGTAAAAAAATTAAATTTTGGGTTACTTTAGAATAACTTGTTTGTTTTAAAACGTAAAATTTAAAAAAATTTGAGTAATTAAGAAAAGTATTGTCGCTTACCAAATACTTTTTTCAAGTGCACATAGCCATAGGAATAATTTAACTTTAAAGCAAAACCGTCGTCCTCATCCTTATCGTAATTTGAAATTGTAATAACACAAATTTCAATTATTTAATTAAAATATACGATATAATGTTATATATACATTATATTGTCTTAAGAGCTCACTTATAAATAAGTAATACTGGAAGAGACAGCTTATAAAACCTTCATGTTACGAAGTGTACTTCATAACATCGATAAAATAATGCCGCTTAACATCTTTGTTGGTTGATAATCGATTGTAACGTGTTATATATATTTACGTATGTAAAACTAAATTATAGAATATCAGATATCAGACAGTGGATTAATATAAGAGCGATTTAAAAAGTAAATAGTGCTAATCTATACTATTGTTTTGAAAATGTTCATGTTTCTAATTGACTTTAATTTTTTGATGTTTTGCATTTTCGAAGGAGAGACAACTAATGGTAGATTATCGCGTGGTAGTGCCGTATATAAAGATACTACTACAAAGTCAAATTCTATAGCTAAATAGTACTTTGCAAACATTACTGTGTTCAACTTGGAAGGGCTCTGTAGCTAATAAAATTACTGGCATAAGAAAAAAAATATTTTACATCTCATGGCGACGAGTGGAATGAGCTTTCTAATAAGCAGACCAATGTTTAGGGCCTATGAATTAATCACTACTAGTAAAACTTCATTTTGACGCTTCGGGTTACTACAGAGAGAAATGAGCGGCATACACATGTAACAGTATACATACCAGGTCACTCAGAAATTACTGCGATAAAAAGTTTTTATTTATGTGAGACTAGCCAGTTATAATTTATTTAAAAATATCATTACTTATAAGTAAAAAATAAAACGTTCCAAATTCAAAACTTCCCTCCACATTTTTTGCGAGCTAATTAAAATTATCGTATCTCATTGAGAAATGGTTTTGTGTAAAGAACATTTTCGCGATATGATTTTTTACGATTTTAAGTGTCGCCTGAAACCGGACGAATCGTACGATAGACTTTAAATGGCATTCATGGTTAAAGGATCTTCTAACGCAACCGTGTATCGTTGCTGTAATGAATTTACGTACGATCGACTAATTTGAGGGTTGAAGAAAGAAGTGGTCGCCCTTTGACGGCTGTTATAGAAGAAAACGTGCTAGTAGTCAAAAATTTGATCCAAGCAATAGACGAGTTACCAAGAGATTCAGCATATACTGCAGATTGGATCAGGAAGCCTTCGCGAGATTTTTTATGTGCACCTTAGGTTGCGGAGGATAGTTTCATGCTGGGTGCCGCACAACCTCACCGATGTTCAGACAGAAGCAAACCAGGGTGGAATGGTGGCATGATATGATAGACAAATTTGAAGCAGGCTCGTCTCGGCGTGTTTACGACATCCTTACAGGTGATGATTCCTGGAGTTATCAATACGATCCAGAAACGAAGCGCCAGTTCGTGCGCGAGTCAGAAACGGTATGGGTGTTTCAAAACGAATCAACGCCTACCAAAATAAAGCGACCAAGAAGAGGGGAGAAGATTTTGATCGCGAGCTATTTCAATTTGTCTGGCTACTTGCTGTTAATTCCATTACGAAACCTAAGAAGCATTAACGCGAATGGTATACTACCAAATGTTTGGCAGAACTTTTCTCAGTTTTGAGCAACAAGGGACCAAACACAGGGTTCTGCGGGCTACTGCTCCACCACGACAACGCACCTACCCACACCGCAATTAAACGAGGGACTTCCTAGACAGCACACCGGTCAAGCTCCTGGATCGACCTTCCTTACAGCCCCGAACTAGCATCGTGTGGCTTCTTTTTCCCAAAAATATAAAATCAGCTCAAAGGGATACAATTTTCTTCGCCGGTTGGTGCGCTCTCAGCCTTCGAGCAGACTGTAAACGAAGAGTCAGCGGCGAACTGGAAAAAGTGTTTCCAAAACTGGTTCAGACGCATGAAACTTTGTATAGAGGCCGGTGGAGAGTACTTTGAAAAGATGTAATAAAAATATATTTACCTAAAGGACATTTTTTTTAGTGCCGCAAAACTTTCCGAGTTTCCCCCACGTATAAAAGAGAGGATTACACTTTATACAAATTGCATTTTAACGGAAATTACCAAATAAAATTTAATTTTAATTAAAAGTTACTCTTTGGATTTATTTTTATATTTTAATTTATTCGTTTGTAAATTATTCTTCAGGAAGGGATTTTTCGAAATATTTTAAAGAAAAAAGAGGCCATTGACACAACAAGATTAAACACTGCTGTTGTATTCAATGCGTTCCAGTCTCTAAAACATACATCACATATTTTGTACGTGCACGGTGGCACACACTTTACAAGGTTCTAAATATTTTCACCGCAAATTCTGCGGCAACCGCAAAACGAGACAGATGGAATTTCTTCCTACAGTTACACGCATAAATTACAACTATATACATAACTTTTAGACTGTACATTATTTAGAACTAAGTTGTAAAAATGTTAACATGAAAATTTTATAAAACCGACATGCATGTTTAGTATTTCAATAAAAAATAAAAATATTCGCTTCAAAAATAATAGACTAGTTCCTAATGTCTATTTACTAATCAAGAAAAACGTACGTAGAAATTACGCGTTTATTTCTTCGAGCCCTGCTATGTGAAAAGAAAAAAACTTTGTTTCAGAACATTCGGAAATGGAGACAGATAATAAAAATATTAATATGATCTCATAAAATAAAATGAAAAAAATAAGACTAAAAAATTTCATCCTTATCACTATAAAAATGAATTCAAAAATAAATGGGAAAGTGTGAGTCGGTCTCGCACTGCGAAAGGTTTCGTGCCATAAACGCCAGTAAAATCATGTTTCTGGTATTATTTGCATTAGTTTATGTTGTGGCGGCAATAGAAATACAGAATCTGTATAAATTTCAACTTTCTATCAGTTGCAGTTCATGACGCAAAGCTCACTAACAGACGAACAGACCAAATAGACATCTCAGACAGGCGAAGGCTTAATAATAAGGTTCCGTTTGTCACTGTTTAATTACGGAACCCTAACTATCCTTAACACATCGACCTTATCCTACCCGGTAATCGTCCATGCACTAATTGTCGACACCACAGAACCTGCACAAATTACGCAAATTTAGCTTACTCCGGCTCTGATTTTCAGTAAATTAGATGATTAATTTAATAACGACTGTTACAATACTTTTAATAAAATAATTATAAAAAGTCGCCATATCAATGTATAATATGGTGTGTGTAATGACTATAAACTAATCAATTTTGTTATTCAGTTTATACATCACACAGACACACACACCATTAACTATCACTTTCCTTGGCTTTGACATCAGAACCCATAATACGCCTTACGTCAATGACGGAAGGGTACAAGGTGAAACTTTGATCGATTAAGCAAGCTTAGGTTCAAAGGCCATCCATACAAGCACGTGATTCTTGATACTTTTATGGGTTCCGTTTAATGGAAACTAAACATAGCACGGTATATACGAATAAATGAATTGTTAAGTAGGCACAAATGCTCTTTAGGCCACTAATCACTTGTGTAAAAATTACAGAAAGAATTTTAAACGCTGTAAAGAGGAAACGTACGTATGTGTAGGTCATATCACATTGTACACCTATTATTCACTTTTACATGGACTCTTAACAAACAAAGTTATAGATACGTTTGCAAAATCTAATTTGTTTAAGCGCACTTAAACACTAGTTACTAAAACAATAACTTACCTTCCTTCGACTCCGTGATGTAGTAGCCATTCCCTGAAAACAAAAATAATTTAATAATCATAACTAATACTTTTTGTGAACAAACAAGTACTCATACTTGAACGCCATATTTAATATAAAGTAACGTTGATCTCGAAATTTGAAACTAAAATCCTAATTTCTTCGCTTAACTAATAATTAAATGAAAAGGTAAGAATTGGAAGATATTAGTAATTGTGTATATTAATTGTAAAATCAATTTTTACATTAATTCAAATATTGTCAATAATCTTCTTAGTATTAAATTAATATTTTATAGCTTAACGTTTTAAATTAAATATTTAAATTTCACTCATATTGACAAGATACGAGAAATTTTAATGGAATACAAAAAACCTTGTACGAAATCTCGTAAGTATATTTTCGACAATTAAACCGCATTAAGCAAAATGTTATACAACTGGTAATCTATACATATGAACGCATATAATTCATCATCATTCATTATCATTATCAGCCTGTGCCATTGCTGGACGTAGGCCTATCCCAATGGCTTCCTACAATATGCGGTTGTCTGCTTCCCTCATCCAGAAGCTTCCCGTCGTCCCGACTAAATCGTCAGTCCATCTGGTGGAAGGACGCTCTACACTCCTCCACTCCAAGATTTTCCTCCCCCATCTGCCATTGGTGACTCGGCAGATGTTGCCGGCAGACTACCACTTCAACTTGCCGACTTTAACAGCTATATCGACCACTTTTGTTCTCCGTCGAATTTCTTCGTTTCAGATCTTATCCCTTAGAGAAATACTGAGCATAGCTGTTTTCATGCCCCGCCCAATCGTACGCGTCTATCAATCTCTTTATTGAAATTACCACGGCCAAGTTGTAACATACCTTTTTTTTTTGTTTCCGCGGGGAAAATGCATTGCTGCACCGTACCCCCCCCCCGCGGGAGGGGGTAGCGTGTGTGGGGCTACCGGCTCCCTAAGAAGGGTACTTTTCCTGGGAATTGGCCCAGGGGCTACCCACTAAAAATCCCGCGGCGGTAAACTGCTAATTCTCTTTGCTCCCTCCTTCGCCGTCCCACACCCAGTCCTCGTCGCCCGACGAATCGGACGATGAAGACGGAGTAAGGGTGGCGTCAGATGAGCCGGGCAAAGTCATGGGAAGCCTTGAGGATACGACCACGACCCTGCCAGAGGATCCCCGCGTGAGCGGGCCCGCCTGTGTCCTCCCCCAGATGGTCGGGGGAGGTGCAGCCGTGCACGGCGTGCACCACGGCATGCACCACGGTGCACGGCAGGAACTGCGTCCACAGGCGGTGCAGGTGCGTGCAATGCGGGCAACGCCGGTGTCCCACCACCGGTTGTCCGCGCATCTGCGTTCGAGGGGTGAAGGCGGTCTTGCAACCGCCTTACTCACCATTGACGTTGATACCTCGCTGCTTTCAATTCAGCGTTTTAAACACGTCGTCCAGTGCAGACGTGAACAGTTTCGGGGATATGACATCCCCCTGTCTCACCCCTCTCTGTAGCTGGATCGACTTACATTACTGCCCATGGATACGATCTGTCATCGTCGCGGCGTCATACAGGCATTTCAACACCTGGATATAGCGATGATACTTGGCATAGCTGTAAAGAATAAACTAGGTCTCGATACAATCGAATGCTTTTTCATTGTCCACAAAGGATATACAAAATGGTAAATTATACTCAGTTGTTTTCTGTATAATCTGCCGAAGGGTATGGATGTGGGCCAAAGTACTGTAGCTTTTATGAAACCCTGCCTGTTACGCAGGCTGGTAGTAATTAATCCTACGGGAAAGACGATTCGTGATAACCCTTGAAAATACCTTCTAAATATGGCTCAGGCGTGTGATCGGTCTATAAAGTTCTTTGGCGGGGTTTTATCACCTTTTGTGAAAAACAGGATAACCACACTTTTGGTCCATACCAATGGTGTGGTTTCGTTGCGTAGGACAGTATTAAACAGCTTGTAATTGATATTTAAGGTGGCTCGTATTAATCTGTAGTAGCTACCGGTATTGAACCTATTGACCACCGAGAGATCCTCAAATACACGCTTTTTATCCGTGATGATGAAGCCAATTTCGTTCGTAGTTACTTTATCGGGGCTTTGCCAGATCCATCTTCATTGAGGCTTTTTAAAGAATGAGTTCAAATAAAGGCCCTCCACGTTCAAGAAGTTGACCAGCATTTGTCGTATGTCGTGATTGGGGCATACACTTGAATGACCTTTAGAGCATATCTGTTCGTCAGTTTGAGTATGAGGTATGCCACCCTCGAAGACACACTGAATGTCTATACAATGTTGTTGATGAGAGCTTTATGGACGAAAAACCCGACACCTCCTTGGGAGAGCTGGTCTCCTCCCCGGTAGTAGAAGCGGTTTCCTGATTCAAGAATTACGGTATCCTGTCCCTGTCTTCGGATTTCTGATTACCCGAGAATCTGCCATTTAATAGACTACAATTCCACTTCAAACTTTACTATATCCTCATCTCGCCTGTGTCCGGGTGTTAAGTATCAATGGTCAGTTTATGATCACCTCCTGCTCCGCCGTTACCATGACCGCCACCTTGGCCAGAAATAGCAGTGCTGTCGGATTCAGGGGGCCGCAATTTATTTGTGCTTTTCATTTGGGGAGTTTATGCCATCAAGTCGCCACGCAGGCATGCGGGTTAGCGACTATAGGATTTGATGGTTAGAAATTTAAGAAAATTAGGTGGGAATTTATGGGGGGGAGGGATGTCACTATTTGGATGGATATTTGGGGAAGAATAGTAACAGCTATAGTCTTCGAGGGCGAGTACCCATATCCAACGGAAAGATGAACCCATAACAATATTTATTTTTAATTTCCGATTCTAAAACGTTCATTAGTTTTTGGTAATTAAAAATTCAATGCACAGTAATCTGTACATTATTTTAGGTCATGTATATTTAACATTTTTTTAATCACGTTTTTAAAAACATATATAGCATTTTCTGTCATTAGTTTTATACTATTGGGTTGGCAACTAAGTCATTGCCGATTTCAAATAAGAAGGCAAATTCAGAATTTTTGTTTAAAAACATAACTTTATTCAATTAGATATTGCCCGTTCTTGTCGATGACCTTTTTCCATCGTTCTGGCAGCGTAAAAATTCCCCGTTCGTAAAATATCTGGTCTTTGCTATTAAAAAACTGGAATAGGTGTGATTTGACATGATCCACGTTGTTAAAAATTTTACCATTTAAAGAGTTTTGCATGGAACGAAACAAATGGTAATCCGAAGGCGCAAGGTCAGGGCTATATGGTGGGCGTGACAAAACATCTCAACCCAGTTTCAATAGTTTTTGGCGAGTAACCAAAGATGTGTGGGGCCTTGCGTTATCATGATAGAAAGCAACACCCTTCCGATTTGATAATACCGGCCGCTTTTCTTCAATTGCATCCTTCAGTTTGTCGAGTTGTTCAACATACACATTTGAATTTATCGTTTGGTTCTGTGGCGTGAGTTCAAAATCCAAAATTTCTTTGTAATCCCACCAGACTGACGGCATAATCTTTTTTTGGTGAATCTCTGCTTTTGATGCTGTTTGGGCTGGTTTATCTTGCTTCACCCACGATCTCTTGCGAGTAACATTGTTATAAACTATCCACTTTTCTCGCCAGTAACTAGGTTCTTCAGAAATGGATCATTTTCATTGCGTTTCAGCAGCGAATCACAGATGCTAATCCGTTGCGTCAAATGAATTCCCTTTAGCTGGTGAGGGATCCATAAATCAAGTTTCTTGACTTAACCAAGGTTTTTTAATTTTTGTAATGCATGTATGCGACACAATGAGCTTCTCTGCAATGTCTCGTGTTGTGCTGTGACGATCTAAATCGATAATGGCCTTAATATGGGTTTCATCCACTTCGACTGGGCCGCCAGATCGTTGTGCATTTTTCCGTGAAAAATCACCGAATCGAAATCTTTCAAACCAATTTCGACACTGCCTTTCTTTTAAGGCTTCATCTCCATATACGGCTCATTTCTTCTTTTGTGCTTGCGATGCGTTCTTTCCTTTTCCGTAGTAATACAATAAAATTTGTCGGAAGTGCACGTCCTGTTCTTCCATTTTCAAATTGGGATAAAAACAAAACTAAAGAACTAATCACAAACATTTTTTTACTAATTAAACGTAGAAGTCCATACAGTAAGAAAAAAATATAGGTTAGATGCTCTGGCCACGTCAACAAAACAAAAGAAAGTGTAGAGTGAATCTATTGACAAAAACGGCAATGACTTAATTGTCAACCCAATAGCATTGCAAGATATTTGCCCTATCTTCTGATTTTCTAATGCCCAATCTTTTCACTAAATTAATTTCATGCTTTCTGTGATCTTAATGTAATTTTTTTTTCAAACAATAAGGAATTAAAATGACAAAAATCAATAAGTAGAAGAAATTTTTAGAAAATTATGTATCAATTCTTGAAGTGATTATTATCGACATTTGTATTACACGTATTGTACTTCCGTTGTTGTTTCTTTCTTTTTCATAGATGATGGATTGGTATTCGATAGCATGGGGTAACGAAAACACCAGCTTTACAGGGTTACAAAGAAAAACCAACCCTACTGTTACAGTTGCCGTCGGAATACGAGCTAAGTTGCTTTGCATGATATCGGACAATTTCTTTTACAAAGATGTAAACGCCAATCTACGTGTCAGCGGCTGATAGGAAAACTTTTCATTTTGCCAATGTATTGAGCCAATGTCGGGTGGGAAAACAATTTTCATGCTATTTGAAACCTCATATTTAAGGTTATCGAGTGGAAATTTAGCGTTTTTTTATATCATTTTTTAAAAGTTCATCATCAGATGGTGACATAATGGATTGCAAACGTAATGGATCCGCTGCGGTATTGATTTATTATTGTGTATTAATGTATTTCAGTATTAAGGAATTATTGTCATAATAACAACAATGAAATTATATAAAAAAAATTAAATTAAAAATAAACATTTCGGAAGGAAGGATTTTGAAAGGAATATTTAAGCAGAAAAATAATTTTAGTTATGACACAAAAACTAAAGATTTTTACTCGTGGCACAGAAAAGGTAGTGTTGCATCAGACTCTCTCGTTTATGATATTAAAGCACGTAAACCGTTGTACCTATTCTATATCTATATAATTATTGACTTAATCTAGTGTGATCAACTCTTTTTTAGTCTTAAATATTTACAACTTTTTTTCTATAGCGGGTGTTGTTGGGGAACAAATCTTGTTAGAATAACTATTGGTACATGAAAAATATGTGCTCCACAATATATTGCCCCGACTAAAAGGCGTAAAATGTTCGCCAATAAAGTATTTCTAGCCATTGTCTTAATTAAATTTCAGATGCTTTCACTTTGAATGGCGCAATCGTATATATGAACATTCCTTTATAAATTTTTGAATACGCCTCTATTGTTTTATTCAATTTCAATCAAAGGGTTTTGTTCAACAATCAAACTTTAATTTTTATTTTAAAATTCTCAGTTATATGCCCTCGCCAAACCTCGCGGAATATCATCAATATTTGTAAAAAGTTGTTATTATTCTGAAATCTACTTATATTATATATAAAACCGTTGTGGTTTTTAATTATTTTATTTTTTTTATGATACGTTGTTCAATATTACATTTTAAGCCGTTTTTTATTATGATACGTAATAACACAAGATACACCTGTTAAGTTCGCCACTGGAGTGGAGCTTTATGCAAGAGTTACGCTTTCTCTTATAGGCGTTTTGATTACCATCTCTTGATAAGAAAATGTAACCTAATCATTAAACAAAATATTCAAAAACTTAAAATAAGATATCCTTCATACTAGCTTGTGTGGCGCAATAGTTTACCGATAATCATACATATAAGAGTCACAGTACAACTAGCATATTACACCATACAACCATTATCACTTAACTTCATGTGAACTTAAGGTCGAGTGTTAGCCCATTGCCAATAATAAAAGAACTAAAGTAATAAATCATGTTTAAGCCGATCTGCTCGGTCAATCGTTGTATTGCTTTGTAAAGACTATCTGAGCTTGCATTTCCTTTTCAGCGCAATCGAGTTATGGTGACTGGCGGAAATAAAAAAAAAACCTGCCCGCCGTCGATTGTTATTTACACCGGAGCTTTCGGCCGGGGGGCGGCGTGTATTTATGTTACCGGCGGGTCTATTTCGCAATGCTCTTTACATATCATGTACGTTTTGTGCATTTCGCTTATGTACGGGCAGCGTAAACCGCAAATGTTTGGTTTCCGTTGGAAAATATTTCATTTCCAATTAATAGCTCGAAACGAAAAACCGGGTACAGCAAATGGTGGAATTATGTTATGTAACTTTTTATATATATTTTTTCAACACTTAAGGCGACGAGACGGGATGATACTTCACCAGGTTGCAAATTATACGATTATTTAAAACAAAGAAGTAATTAAGTCGTTTACAATGTACAGGGGGCCTGGAGCCATATACGAACATCGATGTTTCTTATCGATAATTAGCGAAGACTTGACCTCGCTTTCACATAATGTTAAATGACAATGAGGTGGTAGCAAATAGTAAAATATGCTCGCCCAGAATACTTTGATACATATAAATGACAAAAAATATCAATGCTGTCGTGGTGCCAAATCGAACTGAAGGTAGTAAAAGGATATCAAGACCGGTCCAAAAGAAAAACTCTTTCACAAACCAGACTCCACTACTCATGTGACTTCGAAGTCGTACCTGGACTTCCGTCGTACAAGCCAAGTGGTAAGCCACTGCGATACAAAGGTAGTCATAATTATTACAATGGGTTCACTATTACGATAATGTGTTAGGACATCAAAATTTCCTCCATAAATCTATATAACACAATTGCTGAGGTGGTCAAATGTGAACACGCATATTCTGTGTAAATCATGAGAAATTTTTTCGCAAACATTAAACTTTACCTGCATTTGGCAGTAAATTAAATTCACTTATGCAAACTTTATGTAGCGGCTCTTTTTCACCTGAAACAAAAATTAAGGTTTGGTGAATTTCATCGCAACGTTAGAATGTAAACAGATTCCATTGTTAGTCTAACCATCTAGCGGGCAGCAAGAATTTGCACATACAATTTCGCCCCGTGCACGGGCAACAATGGACGAACAATACCGTAGAAAACAAATGCAACACAACAAATAAAGTCGTATGTTTTCATGATTTCTAAAACCCCATTTCCATAGCCGAAACGACACGGCAATAGGACGATGTAATAACTTTACATCGCTCTCGGAATGGTAGCCCAAAAAACACCTGTACAAACAGAAATAGAAAAAGGACTACAATATATGAAAACGTATCGTTTGGCTTTGATCACCCTCTTTCAATAATAGAACCGGGCTCGACCCTTTGTACTTGTACTCGCCCGAGGCACTACCGCGTATTCTACGTACAGTAATGCGTCCATTTAATTTATCCACATAAAATACAAACCTTTTCCACTATTGTTCATTTTGTCGATTTTAATTTTCTTAATGTAGTGCCGATAGGGAAGATTGTAAGTTTGTATAAGTAATTCCTTGTCACCATATTTTTCTTTATGATATCAGCTATAATGCTATTCGTAACAAAATATAAAAATGCAGAAAAAATAACGAAATACTGTTACAACAGATATAACAAGTGTGTGAGCACGGGCATGTGTGCACGGCAAGCCCGAGGTGTTAAATATCTATGTACATAAAAATATAAATACAGGATGTGTTTTTTGAACTTAGTTATAATAATGAATTATTAATTTTAGTGCACTATATTGCAAAAATGGGGTATGCTAGACTTTCGGGTCTGGGCGAGTACCGCCACTGTGTGTGAGGTATGTATAATGTATATATTTAATACAGAT
>DWQX01003162.1:0-18797 GCA_018245475.1 Pharmacophagus antenor
ATATATAGGTATATACAATTTCATGTGATGAAATTAAAATTCTCAAAAAAAAATCATTGAAAAAAATGAAACGTTAGAGAGGATTGATTTTTACTTATTTTTTTTTTTTTTAAATTTTATTTAATTATCGTCGGTTCAATTTTTTGTGAAAAATGATTAGTGTGATTCTCAAAATAAATTTTTTATGTTATGAAATGTAATGAGCATCATCTATCTCAATTGATATTGAGACAAGTAGATGGGAGTGCACATAATTTAGGAAGAATGCAATTCAATCTACAGAATTATGTGTCCGATGATCATTATTTACAATAAACTTTTGAATCATTTTAATTCAGCTCTTGAACAACCGGATCTATAAAGACGGTCACATAAATGAGATGCTTTATATTATCGCTGTACGTTTACGATAATTTTTAACATAACTAACAAAATATGTAAAGACAATTATTAAATTTCAAATAATTATTGTAAATTTCGTAATTAATAATTAAATAACTTCAAGATAATAACTAGGCTTTGATATACGATATTTTGAAATTCCTGACAAGGATTATGTCAAAAATTGGCTAGTTGACAACCCTGGCCAACAAGGAAGAAGGCCAGGTTGATTGACAGCTTGTAATAATTTCGGCTGCGGTAATCGTGTACCAGATTTTTGACTCTCAATAAATGAACAAGGGTAGGTCATCCAGGTCTTTTGTGTTATGCTTATGTTGCTTATAATTTAGTACTTTATCGTTAAATAATTAATTAATTTACAATTTTTATGAAACAGACAAAGAAAGATTTTATTAAAAAAAATTTAAGTTTTTATTTGAATTTGGGAAAGAAATACGTTCGCTTATTAGGGACTAGTTACCATGTTTAAATTGTATCACATTGCGTTCATCACTTTAAGACGTAGGGTGTGAAGTCTCTCTAAATGTTTACTGTGCTTTTCAAACCAGAACCCAGTATTGTTTTCGCAAAGCGCTCGACAGCGGTAATAAACGCTGCGGTTAGATCAACGATTCTATTTTTTTTTTGGGCTACAAATACGTGTTTGTAATGATGTCGTTGACCGTGGACCGAAAATATATTTATGGAGTTATGCCGTAGTTTACGTGATTTTTACAATTCAAACTTAAAAGTTATGAACAAATTTATCACGTCTAATTTAACATTCATAGTCGTCATCATCATAGGCTTATAGACGCCCACTGTTGAAAATATGCCTCCGCTAATATTAATATTATCTAGTACCTGTTATCTCCGCTGATTTACGGTTTTTCTAATAAGTATATAATACAAATTGGATGAAAATAAATAACACTTATTGGCCAACCCTAGAAGCTGAAGGGACGCATGTGACCCGAGAGCCTCGGGTTGAGTATAGCTGGGCTAGACATACAGGGTTTCTTTTGCAGTATTTCGCGCGTATATATAAATATCTATTTATCACTAATCAGATCATACAAATTTAAACACTACTGGCACTAATGTATACTTAAATGTATATTTTGATCTTTTCAACATTGGCAAAGCATTGCTAAATTCTAAGTGAAATATATAAAAACTTGATAGTTCTTTATTCAAAATATTTTGAAATATGTAAATGTAACTTTATGGCAAAATGTTTACAAGTTTATAAACGTTAGACGGGAACTCGTATTTAACTTATTCGCATCGTGTTTAAAAAATTTAATGATCTCCACATTTCCGGATGTACCACTTAAGGCGTATATGAATTGGCTTGCATTTCTTTAACAATTGCTCATTATGTATTTCCTAGAATTAACAAAAGTTATATTCACAAGAAAGTTGTATAAGTTGTTATTTACACCAACGCAGTATTTTGACACTATAATTATCTTAATGTATTATTATAGAAATATTCGTTTTAGGTGTTCTGGAAGTCGAGGCAAATGAGTTGTTATTGTATTGTATAAATTTATTGTATTTACCATTTGTAACAATTTTTTTCATTTAATATTATAATTATTTGTAATAATTGTGTTTGTAATAAATTGTGTTTAGAGGCGGATGCGTGGTGGTGGTATTCCCTACAAAATTTTAACCGTAATGTTTTTAGATTATATTGGTACAGCTGTTTATATATTTTTTTAGAGATTTCCGTCAGTGGTATTAAAGCAATACTTGGCACTATTTACTATCCTCCTAACGCGTGCTATTTTAAAGATTTTGAGCTGATATTTGCCACAGATTGTTCGGAATATCACTTCATATTATCGCCGGAGATTTTAATATTAAACTACTCACTGATACGGCTAGGTTTCGGGAATTACGCGTAATAATTGTATCTGCAAATTTTTCTTCACTTCCGTTGAATCCTAAACATCATAATATCAAAACAGCGGATACTTCCATTGATTTAATTCTAGTCTCCTCACCCGCTCGTGTCGCTTGTGACGGTCAGTATCCTGTTCCTGCCTTTTCACGACATGACTTATCGTTTTACGCTTATAATCTATGGCTAAGAATAAACTAGTGAGGCAACGTATGCGTAATCTAGCTAGGCTAAATGTTGAGGCTCTCCGAAGTGATGCGTCTTTGATGGACTGCCCCGATACGTTTCACGCAAAAAAGATCGATGAAATGGTATCTTCGCTTAGCTCAGTTATACATCAGTTATAGATGCGTATTCCGTATCTATATTCGCATCATTCGCGAGGGTGGTGGTGAGCCAAACCAAGTACTCAAGGCGGTGAGGCGACAGCAGCGGCGGAAGGCGTTTGCAGTATAGCGCGCTTAACTCTTTAAAGCCATCTTGCCGGTCTTCAAAGCCTGGATGCAAAGACAAGGAGGAAGACTTACCTATAGACTTACGCAGGTGATCATTGGGCATGGGTGTTTCGGTGATTATCTGTGAAGGATTGGATGTGAAGCGACGGCGAACTGCTTCCATTGCGGAGGCAGGGACGAGGATTTCGCATCACACATGTTTGCGGTTTGCCCAGCATGGAAATCGGAGTGGCGGACCTCAGTTAACCGGATTGGATGAAACCTCTCTTTGCCAGCAATCGTGTCAGTAATGCTGGGTGAAGATCCGGCCTCCTTTCGTGAGGGTGTCATGATGCAATAGGAGACTGCTGAGCGGTATCGATAGAGGGCAGATCCTGCTCAGAGACAAAAATGTCTTGGCGCTAGCGTGCTTCATAACAGCCCTTCGTTAAACGGCGTTTCCCTACCATAGAGGGACATTTGGAGTCATCGGTAGTAAGGATAAAGGTCCTTGTCATTCCTTCAACGGCTCTGCGGAGGACGATGGTTGGGTGAGGTCCCTAGCCATTGTGTCAAAACCCGCGAGGGTTCTGGAGTCTGCATCGCGTATGCTTTGGGACGGGCTATCATCATAGCGTAGCGTTGGAGGGTTGTGTTCCGAATGGAGATCCCAAGATTCCTCCAAAACGCTGAGGTCGACCACCGACGGGTTTTACTGGATAAAAATCCCACATAACCTTGATTTCCTACCAGAGGGCAGGGTATGTACATCAGTTGTTAGACAAACACGCGCGAATTAAATGCTATAACTAAAATGCTCCCAAGCTTCGTGTACTACCGACGATATCCGCAGAGAAACGGTTAAGCGGGATAGCGCATTTCGGAAGTTCGAAAAAAATTGCTGTGAGCTAATTTGGGTTAAATTTAAGTCTTTAAGTAATCGGTGGAATCAAATTGTGCGAGCAGCAAAACTCCGCTACATCCATAATAATATTTTAAATACCTCATTAAAAGATTCGTGGAAGTATCTTAATTCAATGGGCATAAGCAAATCTAACAAGAACACTGATCTTAAAACAGTATCTATCAACCAACTCAACGTCCCACTTCTTCTCTGTTTCTCACTTAGAAGCTTCCACTAAATCTGACACAGTAAATTGTTTACTTTCTAAAAAGTAATTAAGTATATAATTACGTGTGGCCTGTGGTGTTCTATGGTAGTGAGGCATGGACTCTAAAAGCCAAGATACAGAATTATCTGGAAGTTTTTGTGATGTGGTGCTACCGTAAAATGCTACGTATTAGCTGGACTGAGAAAGTATCTAATCATCTAAGAATCGCGAATTGTTGCAAACCATTAAACGTAGGAAAATCGCCTACCTCGGTCATGTGTTGCAACACGAGAAATACCATCTTCTTCAATTTATAATGATGGGAAAAATCGCCTGGAAAAGACACGTTGGTCGTAGAAAAAAGTCTTGGCTCTAAAATATCAGAGAATGGACAGGGATTGCCAGCGTTCAAGACCTCTTGCGCTTGGCTAAAAATAGAGAGATATTCGCTAAGCTGACGGCCAATCTCCAATAATGGAGAGGCACAAGAAGAAGAAAAGGTAATCCCTTTCTTCGTTGTTTGATTTTCCTCTCGTTGCTAATGAGAATATAAAACACACAATCAACTTAATTAAATCTAGAGTAGTGCGTGTTTATAACAGTAGCCAGAATATGATCATTTTCATCTTTCATCATGTTACCCATATCATTAATTTTTCTTTAACCACAGGAGTTTTCTCATCTCTTTGGCGTAAAGCTTTTGTTCTTCCTCTACCCAAAAAAGGTAATCCCACTTCTTCAGATTATCGCTCAATTTCTATTCTGCCCTTCTTTTTCAAGTTATTAAAAAGTACTAACCAGAATCAAGTTTCTAAATTTATTTTGCATAGTAATGTTTAACTGCATATCAGTCAGGGTTTTGGCCCGGTCACAGCACGACTACTGCTCTACTTAAAGTGATAGAAGATATTCGTGCTGGAATGGAGGAGTCACGTTTGACTGTACTTGTGTTAGTTGTTTTCTCTAATGCATTTAATGCAGTTGATCACGAGATCCTTCTAGCTACGCTAGATCACTTTGGTTTCTCCTCGTCGGCACGGGATTGGTTCTAATTTTATCTTCGTGAGCGACTGCTGTCAGGTCGCACGAGTCAGTTGACTTCCAATTGGTTTGCATTATCTGCGGGCGTTCCTCAAGGCGGAATTGTCTTACCTCTTTTATTTTCGCTGTTTATTAACCTCATCACTTCCCTTATTGATAAGTCGTACCATAGTAATGTCGTTGATCTCAAAATTTATGCTTAAGTAGACGCTGCTAATATTAATGATGGAGTTGATCTAATAAACGGTGATTTTACACGGATTCTTGATTGGAGCACCAAATATGGCATTAAAATTAACTCAACAAAGTGTTGGGCCATAATTATATGAAGCTCTAGACATCTATTACATTTAAACATGTACTTTTTGTTTCGTTTCCTATCGTTTTAAATAACTCTATAATTCTTTATTCGTCGATCGTCAAAGATCTAGGACTATTTATAGATAGCTCGCTCAGTAGGCGCATTCACGTCGCTGAGTTAAATAAAAAGTGACAAGTAGTCTGCGCTATCGCCTTAATTTTTTTGTCCCTTGTAATACCAACTTGTTGTTAATACACACGTTGATTATCTGTTTGCTAGATTACACCAATGTCTGCTATGCTGATGCTTCTCAACACCTTAGCAAATTGAATTGTCTTTTCAATAACTGCATTCGTTTCAATTTTGGCTTACGCAATTGTGACCACATTTCTTCTTACCGCTATCAGCTCAATTGGCTAACTCTCAGTATCCACAAATCGTACAGAAAACTGTACATTGTTTCTAATAATACACGATCGATTTATCCCTGAGTACTTGAAAAGTAAATTTCAATAGCAGGGTAACTCTCATGAGCGAGTTCTTCGATCTCCGGTTACTTTCAATCTTTACATACCTTTCTGCACTTCCTCTGCAATTCCGTTTCATTGTTCAAACTCAGCAATAGATTTAGTATTTAACATTTATGATTTTTATTAATTGGTGGTCAAAATTTGAATACAAAAATGTTTCTGCACATTCCACTTACCGTCCAATTGTAACGGGACATATATACTTGTACATATTGACTGTATTGTTCTACAAATTTTCATAAACATCATTGGTACAAACTAACAATTTTCAGATATACAATGTTAAAATACACATACGCTTGAAGGAAATTGACAGCTGGTGTGTTTCTGAAAATAGTAGTATTGCAAAGAGTGAATGAAACCTAGAATGTTATCAGCTCAGGTAACTAACAACTAACATGCAGTGGTAACACGTGAGTGTTAGTGCAACGGCTCACGTGTTTAAGCAGTTGACACTATCCATGCGTGTGCGCAGGTTGTAAACGGTTCCATAGTTTACGTTATTTCTTTAAAGGAATGCTTTGAGAAGTACGCATGATTCATTGGTTTCATTTAAATTTATTAAACCACTTTATTATCGGATTTTAGCCCGTGCTTCTCAGATAAATTAATCCTTAAAAACACTTCTTGTTTCTCAGTGCGAATTAAGTGCCTTTTGGATTTATTTAATTTAATCTAATCAAAATTATAAAGAGCAAAATGCGTGCATATATACATAAAGGAAAATTCACCTTTTTTGAACGGTTTTAGAATTAGCTTAGTTTAAGTTTGCAAAAATTAAAAGTTTTATCTACAGTAACAATGACTTTTAAGATAATGACTGGTACCATGCGAAATTAGTGTTATTGTTTGTTGTTATGGGGGCTGAATGAAAATTTTAGGTTGATTATAAAAACCAGACCACTCCAAATATGCGTGAATGCATGTTTTGACAATTAATTGTTATTACTAGATTTAATGAATCGTGAATATATTCATAGGAGTGGTACGCTAGTTCATGCCCGCCTCGCTCTGTAACGTTAGCGACGCGACACGTGTCGTCCGTGGGCCGCAGCGCCCGCCGCTCGCGTGACCTTTGTTTGGTAAACGCTGAAACTTAGACCACGTGACGTGCGTTGCCGACATGCGGCCGGAAACTTGCGCTAACATTGTTGTTTTTCTTTTTATGTACTCGATTTAGTAATCCTTTTTAGTCCTGGGTCCGATGAACTTGTTTAACTCCGCGGCGCAGAGGATTATCTTTTGCCTTGTAACGTAGAGATCCTGTGCTCAATACATGGGTCACACGAGTAATTGAACCTGGACGGTTACACCATCGTAAATGTCAATCTACCGCCATAACAACCTGTGCTTCAACAGTCGTACATATGAGAGCCAAAAGTATTTTGGGCGAACACGCTTCATCATTTACGGCCTCATTGTCGATTAACATCACGTGAAATTGGGGTCAAGTGTAAGCCCATAACCGATATTAAAATCTCTGTTGATTTTTATTTACAGGTACTCATTTAGGTATACATTTATGTCATTTTCTTTATATTTTGCAGGTATCGTCGTTTTTATAACCATTTTTTAACGTACCAAGTTTTATACGTACATGGATGAAGAGTATATAATAATAAAAAGTAAACGAAAGAAACATAATATGCTACGTGCTCCTCATGACAATTCAGCACCAGAAGTCGAGTAGTTGAGTTTATTTTTTTGGAATGTATATCTTATTCCATCTATCTGATTCCAATATTAGGAAAATACTTTTTTATTAAGATTTTTTTTATGTAAACTGTATCATAACTTTCTTGTTAATTTAGCACTTTTATTTAAATAGGTTTTTAGTATATTGCACTAACAGATTCTATAATAATTTAACGAAAAAGATTATGTATTAGTTCCTTTTAATTCTTTTGCACATATTATTTTTATATAAGTACAAACGTATTTGAGAATAAATTATCTTATTTATTATGTGACGTATTTGTTTCAAGAAAATCATCTGTTAAGAATCAGAAACGTACTCATAACCTACAATCAAGAAGTTAATTACACTAACCACAACGCCGAGTGGCCGTTGGAAACTAATAAAGCTAAAAAGTAGTACTTCATTATATAAACATCGGAAAGCGTGAAATAGTTTTACGAATTACATAGACACGTTGAAAATTAGGGCTGCAATGTCAAAAGTCCGTGGCATTACAATTCAGTTCAGGAAGGTTGCCCCATTTGATTTCTTGTTGATATTTTTTTTGCATCAACCAGGTATTACTCAGGTGAATATACAAATACAAAAAAAAAAATAGCATGAACGAAATATTTTAAATAATGCTACCAATTTGTCCTTCAATTGGATTGCTATCAGTATCATAAATATTAGCATTATCTTTAATTAATACTCGCACTTCTAACCTATTAATTGCCTTTATTGTATATAATATAAAAATTAAAATATTACACATTAACAAAACTGTCAAAAAAGAAAAACAAAACAGTAACTAAAAATTTTCATACATAAATTAGTAATAAAGCTAAGTCTTTATCTCCTTTATGTTATTTGTTATACACTTTCACTTTTGTAATATATACATCTTTATATGTAAATTTAGAAAATTCCAAGGACGGTCTTTTAGTTCCGTCTGGATAATCACGTTAACGGCTACAACATAAGATTACCAGGTTTTTGTTGAATACCAAATATTACTAAACATTAATCTAGATTTTTATGTACATAATTTATTACACTCCTCATTTAATACTTTTTAGTATTATCTCTATTACTTAATCTTAAAATTTCCGAATATTGATCTTTTACTGTTTTTTTGTCCATTTATATGTTAATGTTGTATTAATTGATATTTAATTCAATAATAGTTTTAAATTGTGACATTGTTCGTTAATATTTTAAGTCTACAAATTAAATATCTTTGGTGAAAATTTATTCCGCGTGATGATATTACTTAATGGAATTATTGTTAGCGAAATTCCAAAATCGATTTATCTTAAAAAAGTGTGTCATGGCCGAAGGGCTCATAAGTTTACCTGTTGCAGAATATTTTCGGATATGAAATACTTCCAGGTCGTATTTATGACACAATATTGAGTGTAATGTATCTCTTATGTGAATTATTTACTACGTTTATTTTATGTGAGTGAGAAAAGTGTATTAAAAACATATTAGATTGGGCGTACTGTTTGCCGTGACATAGCCTATGTAGTATATCTGTAAAATATTATATTGTAGTTACGAAGTAGCTGCTGATCACACAGTGCTCACATTTTGGTATTCGACTCAGATATTTCGTTCATATGGTAAGGTTAACGATATTAACATATTTCACTGATTATTCATCAATAAAGGTGTATATTTCTTTACATAATTTACTTTTACTCTTAAAAGATTTTTTTTTTGTGACATGATGGTTTATCTTTATACATACACTTTGATAGCCTGATATGGTCACTGTTGTTGTTTGTCACTGTTTATTGGATTTCCCTAAACAGGTTATCACTCGTAATTGTGCGCTGCACAGTTCATAAAAGCTCATAAGGTATATATAAAATTACGCTTAATATCCGCACAAATGCGTGTTCACAATGACCCCACGGTAGGTTACACACGCCTTGTTGCTGAGTCACTGAAGTGGCACAGGTAACGTTTTTTTTGCCATTCTATTAGTCAAATACTATTATCTCTTTCTCTCTTACCATATTGTAACCAAGGAAAGGAGTCTGTTATTTCATCTCAATGTGATTCACGATTGTGGAACTAACCGCAAATTGATTAAAAAAAAACTAGTTTTATCCCACGTTGATATTTATTGTAGTCGCCATTATGTTATAATACCCTGACTCATGATCAGAGGCCGTGATTTGTTATGAATCGTCACTAAATATGCGTGAAATGTTCACGCTTTGTTTTCTATGTACACAATGTATTAGAAAGTGTTGATAATGCACAATGAAACTAGATGCGCGTGAGAGCTTTGCGTTTTAAAGGGTTCTGTTATACCTGTAAAATAATATTTACTAGGAATGTTCAATAATTTACGACTATAAAATCATTGTTTTGTTTAAATCAATTATCTTTTTATAGTCTTAAATTTTAGGCCGTAATAATTACGATAAATAAATATAAATATTTTTTATTTAATACTCCTCAACAGATTTAGACAAGCAGTTTATATTTTTTCAATACAATTAAAATATAGTAAATAAATGAAAACATAACAAATTTATAACATTTCGGCAAGGTCTACGGATCTCTAATAAAGACAATGGAAGAAATTATTTCAATGAGCGTTGTGTAAGAGCGAGAAATTTGGATTATCGTTTTAATATTATATAATGTGAATTACAATTTTAATGTCTTTTCACTTTGAGAACTTAACTTTTTAACGGTTATTATTGATATTTAACAGCGAAATATGTCAGCTATCTATGATTTCTTCTTTGAAATCCTGTGCTTAATATTTACATTATTATGTACTCCTGAAGAACTAGCAGTAAAAACATCTTAGTCATTGCAACTTCTTACAAATTATAACAAAGTTGGCCACTACAAGATTCTTTTTGTAACTCATTAAATGCTTCAATTTGACTCATAACTTCTATTAATATTTAATTCTATAAATATTGAATAACTTTATTAGAATATTTTGTGAAGATTATAAAAGTATTTCTATGAAAACAGGAAAACTGTGTGTAAGTCAGGTGATGATTATGTAAAAAAAATCGATATTAATACCGAATATGAACAAATGCCATGGAAGTTAAAATGGTACTTTACCGTCTGCTGTAAGAATTTATGATGAAATCTTTTTCGGAATATTTAAAGAAAATTTTTTAAGAAAATAATATAAGACGGTGAAATTTATATAATCAGTAATCTAACTAAAATTTTGTAAATTGTCATTATTATAATTGTTCTAAATTTGGAATATTTAAAAAAAATACACACTTTCATTGGAGTAAATTCTCATGATACATGTATGCTGTTAAAAATAAGGTAAATGAGCTGTTCCGGGCAGGTTTATTCATTTCACCGTAGCGTTTACGGGCTAAGTTTGCTCATCTACCTATTGTCAAGTTCTACGCTTGCACATAGGTGCGGTAATAACTTTATAAATTTGAAGGCTTTTGTACGGGAATTTAAGTGGTTAAGATGAAGAAGTTTGCAATGAGATTATGAAGCTTTTATAATTAGAAATATTATAACTTCACATAATTTTGAATGTATTGGACAGAAAGAGACGGAGAACCAATTGATTTTCCTTTTCCCAATGATTATAAATATAGTTTAATTTGTTTTTATTTCTTCCGTGGCACAATAATTTACTGCTTGGCTTATAACGGAGGTTCAGTCTTCGATTCCCGGGTCACAACATTAGCGGAGTCAGGATAGTGCAAGGGTTTTACGGACCCGCCTGGTTAGATACCACACTCAATATCAATCTGCGGCTGTAACAAAAGCATTGCTGTTCCAGCTATCATGTGAGAGCCAGAAGTATTCTGGACCAATATGCTTCACATACATGGTGCAATCCAGGTCAAGTGTTAGCATATTAACGAAAAAAAATTGTATAAAATATAATTTTACCATAAAATAACATTTTACCTTATTAAATAAAAAAATATCGTGTATTTTACATCCGATAACATTCTCTTAAAAAATGTTATTTTATGCTTCGTTTGTACGAGATTAAATATAGTGCATCCATCAACGCCACAGTCCCATTTGAGAGTCTACAGCTTCCGGTGAGGGCTACTCAGTCTATTTGCGAACTTTGCTTCAGGCTCTTAGTAAATTATCTTGCACGATGCTACCGCTCCTACATAGAGATACAGGGAATAACAATAACTTTATTGAAAAAATTCAATGTAAAACAATTTTCTTAGTTTATTTATAAAACCTATACGTGTACTGTAACCTGTAAGTTTAAGATAAAATTCAAATTCTTTCTATAAAATAATAACCTTTTATTTTAGATAAAAGAATAAGAAATTTAAATTAACAAAGGTACGTGGTCCTTTCCATGTGTTGTATATGAAATTCTAAATCTGAGTATCTTATTTTGTTGACAGAGTTATTGCATTAATAATATTTCTTCTTATTATCTTATAAATCTACGTCGATGACGAGGTTTTCGATTTGTAGTATTTTTTTTTATATAGAAACACGTATAATTTTCTGCCAAGGAGTTTGGTTTCTTATATTTTCAAAAAAATAATGATAAGAAACATTTTGTACTTGTTAATGCTTAATGTTAAAACTGTTTTTTTTTAATCATTCTCATTTGGTTCATTTAAAAAAAACTTTTATTTATTATATTCTGTATTTGACACTTATTCGTATTCAATATGTATCCTGCTTTCTATATGTATCTACCTTAACCCTTAAGTGAATTGAAAATATGTGGACTAACCGCCTTTTAATTTTTCGGCAAGTTAATGTAGATAAGAAGTAAATATTGAATACATCAGAGAGACCTCGCGTGTTAAGTTTTGATCTTCGAAAGTGTGTCTCAATTACATACATTGTGCGTTCAAGGTCCAAATGAAACGATCGGTAATGTTGTAAAGGTGTTATCAATAATATTTGTGTTGTGCAACTTTAACAGCTGCGTGATTCCGTGGCTAGATTACTGTGTATAGTACCGTGCCATGAGAAAAAAAATATGGCATGTAAAAATACTTAGTGAAATTCGCGACTAGCTGTTAAATATAACTTTTGTTTTCTTTCCATTTATTTACATATGGTTTTTAGAATATCTACTATCTAATTGTTATTACTTAATAATCATAAAATTTATTTTACAAAACCTTACATCCCTGTAGGTTTTATTAGTTTGCGATTTAAGAATGAAACTTTCTAATAATCCGCTTCCGAAGTTCGCGTGCGGCCATTAGGGATCTGCTTTGAATATCGAACACTTATTACGAATTTAAAGGTCCGCAGGAAAAAGGCAATTTTTATGTGATCAATGTTTCATGGATTATGTAAATGTTTAGTAGTACGCTAAACGAAGATATCCGGTGATTACCTGACATAACATTATTTTGATCGGTTTCGATGTATTACATAATTTTTCATAATTTCAAACTGCACGCACTTCAGTCTTATTTCATCTATTCTTTTTTAATGAATTTAAAAGGAATAGACACAAAATGCTAATAGCGTTAAAATTATAATTTAAATATACCAATTATACAACTAGTACATGATAGTGACAGTACCACCATACAAGCGGATAAGCCCGGCATGCACCAATGTTATTTTTTTACCGGCTTGCACTTGACTTCTATGTCACATAATGTTAAGTTATAATGAAGCTGTATAAGGTGTAGCATATTCACCCAGAAAACATCTGGTTCATACGTGATACAGCAATGCTGGATGGGGTAGCTAACTAAGCAGGGTCGAAAAACCGGCCGCAAAATGTACATTAAAACTTTTTAACTGCTTCCGTGGCGCGGTGGCTTACGCTCCTGTCTTGTAACACGAAAGTCCCGAGTTCGATCCCTGGGCCACAAGAGTAGTAGTCTGGATGGTGGTAAGGTTTTTTAAACCCGTCTTGCTAGCTACCACCCTCAATGTTAATTAGCCGCTATAACAGCATTGCTGTGTTCCGGGAGACACACATGTGAGAGCCAGATATATTCTGGGCGAACGTGCTTCACCGACTACGGCCTCGTTGTCACATAACATTAAATGATATCAAGGCAACATGTTAGCCCATAACCGATAAAAAAATCACAGCGTTAAAAATATATCACTTAATGACGTTTAGTTATGTACATGTGTATTTAAGTCTTTGAAACTATTCTAGAGTCACGCCACACTGCTAATATATAAGTGCAACGTTATAATGATCATGAGGTAGGAAGTTAATTTATAGCAATATGGGTTAAGATCTGGGCCAAATGGAGTTAGGGCGTGATACGTGGAGGTAAAGACGCCTTCCTGGCGGTGGTGCTTTCCACGGCCGCATTATTCTGGCTCACAAAGACGCGTTTAGCAATTACCGCGTTGAAAGCTCTCGGTGCTGTTTATATGCTGTGGAGTGATTTAATTATATGCCGATGTTATTTTGATATTTACTACTGAGATTTATATATTATTATATTAAATATCTTATATATCTATTATACAGGTTTATTTATAATTATATCATAACTTTAAATAGTTCTTACTACTGTTGTATGTTGAAGTAAAGTTTCATATTCGCTATATATGGGATTTGTAAAAAAGTATGTAGATATTTGCTTTTTGACGATGTTACTAAATAGGAAATTTTCAGCTATGAAAAACAGAAAAGCAGTAAAAACTAATTTTTCCTTGTGATAAATTGACATTTTTATCAATGATGGTTTAAACTATGTTCAATATATTACGCCTTAGAATAATTTTATCACCAATGTTTAGAAGTTAAGTGTAATATTTTGTAAAACCGTTAGTTTAACAAATGTTTCTATTGAAACTATACCGACACTAATTACTTTTCATGAATTATCTATAGATACAGCAGAATTTTATAATGTAGACTGTAACTTAGGTGTTACCGACGGGTTCGGTTAACCGGATGTTATGGTATAACAGTTTGATCATACTCTCCAGAAATTTATTAACCGGTGACTTTACTCACTAGTAATTATATATTATTCTAGAGTGAGTAGCTACCACTGTAGCTACTCACTCTAGAACAAGTCAAGGCAAGTTATATCACAACGCCGTGTAGGTACAAGTAGACAAAATTCAACTAAATTATATTGTTATTGATTAGTTTTTTGATTATGGGTTGGTTATGGGTGGCAACTTGACGTTGTTTTCACTTGATGTGGCAATGAGGCCGTATATGGTGAAGCGTGTTCACCCAGAATACTTCTGGTTCTCACGTGTATGATTGCCGGAACACAGCACTGTTTTTATACCGGCAGATTTATTTTGAGGGTGGTAGATAACAAGGTGAGTCCGAAAAACCCTACCGTTATCCAAACCCCATTACACCAGTGGCTTGGGAATCAAAACTGGGACCTCCACGTTACAAGGCAATTGGTAAACCACTGCGCTACGGAGATCTAATCTAAATAGTAATTAGTATAATTATCAGAAAATGCATTGTGAATATACTAATCGGTATCTCATAGTAATGTCAAGATATGTAAGGTAAATTAACCCTTCGTCGTTAGGCTTTAAATTTTATTTCAATAGTTTTTTTTTCATAACGGTAAAAAACAAGTTTGTGTAATTGAACGAGAATGGACCTATTAAAAATATGCAACTGGTCCGCATTTGTCTTAACAGCGAGTTAAATAGCGTGACTGACGATGACTAATTTGAACATTATGCTGTTTTAAAATTCAATTAACGGTACTTGGCTTCCGGTGCACAGATTATAACTAACACGCGGTAATTTACTATGGATTTGTTTTAGATGGATAAGAAATAAGCTTTCAAGTCTTGTAAGCGTCGAGTTATAACTCTTATAATAGCATAGTGCTTCTTAATATTGAAAGTGTCAAGGTAGTAACTGTATCAATAGAAAATATATCATATTATAAAAAGGATTGCGTAGCTGTTTGCTTATACTATGTACGAATTATGTATAGATTGTGTCCCAAAAATGGAATATTTTATCTATTTATTCTACACTTCATAACATAATTTCCATATGTTTTGCAGTTTTAAAAGAATATTCAAATTATATTTATAATGCTGAAGACGTCTCAGAAATCACTGCGTACTTTTTGTTTTATTCCTGCTATTAATATCATTATTTTTAATTTTTATAAAAATTGTTTTACTTGTGCTATAGTTCATTTGTGTAGGATTTTTAGAATTTGTTCTCGACAAAGATTAGTCATTAGCAAAAGTGGGTTTATTATTTTCCCTCTTAGATAATTATCAAAACAAATAAAAGAAAACAAGTAAAATACATTCTTTATTTAAAACAATTTACAATTAACATAAAAGTGCATAGCTCTACCTTTTTTTTTTAACGTGGTGGAAACGCAATTACTCGCGATGTCCCCCTGGGAAAGGAAGGGCCTGTGTGGGACTCCCGCCTTAAAAAGGGCGTCCTACCCACTAAAACCACCACGGTCGCAGCGTCACGGGAACGCTAATCCGCGTCTTCCGTAACGCCGCATGATGACCGGTCCGCATCCGGACTTCTCGATGCTCCCAAGGTGGAAGCGGGGCAAGGCGGCACGCCAGAACAAGTGACATGCATTGCAACCTCGGGGACCTCTTCAACAAGCGGTAAACAGTCCCCACTGTCAGCCGCCCTGAGGTACCTGTTACGGGGGAAGGTAACGGGCGTTGTCCCTAAGCCTTCGCCCCAACCTTTTGCGGCGCATGGGGTCGGCCTGGGCGTCCTGCTCGGACGGTATCTCCGCCGACTCCTTACGCTCCAGCACCGCCTCGCTGAAGGCTGCCACCGCTTTCCACTCTCTCTCGTCTCCAAGCATTGCCACCACAACTGCCGGCAGTGATAAGTCCATACCGACTACTGCGGTCAGTTGTACGCGCACGTCTGCCCATGCTGGGCACTCGGCGAGAGTGTGATCCGCCGTGTCCTCTTGGGCACCACAATGGTGGCATTGCATGGTAGGCTCCCTCCCAGCGACTTGGTGCAGGTATCGACCAAAGCAGCCGTGACCGCTCAGCACCTGCACAAGCCGAAAGGTGAGCAGATCATGTTTGCGGTTTACCCAGGACTGGAGGACTGTCCGAATGGCACCTATAGTGCGATGGCCCGCACTCGGGTCCGCCAACCTCTCTTTCCACTCGCGCATAAGGATGTCCTGCGCATCCATCCTCCATCTGTAGACATCATCCACTTCTGGGTGTACGCCTGAGGCCCGCGCCTCGGCACCCCTCCGGTACATTGACGCCAGGACTTTGGCCTCCAAATCCCATGGTAGGGTTCCAGCCATAACGCAAGCAGCCTCGTACGAGATGGTACAGTACCCTCTCACCACCGCAACTGCTATGACTCGTTGCGCTCTGCGCAGGAGGGTCTTGTTGTAGACAGTTAGGGCGTCTACCCAGATCGGGGCCCTGTAGAGGGCCATCGAGCGTACCACCCCGGTGAAAAGACAGCGACAGCTGTGCATATCATTACCTAACTATTATTATTAAAAGTTTTGAGATTGCTTAATTCAAGGAAACGTCCCAGTTAAAGCGCGTGACACTGTTTTATTGTAATAATTATTGTCCGGAGTTGTTAAAAATTGGCGTTTAACTTCGCAAAGAAGAATAAAAATTAGTTTAATGATGAACAATATTTATTGATTACTTAAATCCAGGTTTTCGGGCTTGTTATGGGAGTATCGCCACTGGGGATAAAGGTCCAGTTTCATCAACTATACTCAAGTGCGAGGCTCAATGGAGCGACCTTTGGCGTGTAATGTGCAGCGTGCGGTGAAGCAACCCGCGTCAAATCGGCGGCATTCCGGACTGTCCACACCGTTACGATAGCCGGACGCGCGCTTGCGCAACGGAACGCATTCGCTGCATTATGTAACTTTTGCTGCAACACGCGTTCACACTACGCACCAAAATAATATAGCTTACAGCTCTTTTTTTTAAATAACTATATATCGAGCGATATTGAATGATTGATGATTTTAGTTTAAAAAAAAACGTTGCTGATAAAGATTCAGTATTGCTGGTTTTTTAAAAAAACGTGAATTAGCTACTGCAATCTACCATCATAGACTATATCTTCAGTTGCCGTTAACTAGAATCGTTGTCATGCGCTATTTTATAAAATAATAAAACAAAACAATAATGTTTGCACAATATTGGGGTCAGAAATAAACTTTACAATGATATCTACCTTGGCCGATTTGATCTATAAAAATTTACGTTAAGTTACTGATTATAGTTTGGTATTTTTTACTGCCTCCGTGGCGCAGTAGTAGCATCTTACCTTGTAACACGAAAATCGATTCCGGGACTTCATGACTCGGGACGGTAGAGAAAAGAAGCACTTGCCTTCAAATATTTGTTCTTTATATACGATGAAATATAGTTGAAACAATGATCATACACTTACTTAATTCATAACAATATAGCGTTATTTAAAATTCATCATAAGTATAAAAAAATCCATGCGACTTTTTTCATAGCATCTAAAGAAAAGATGCACTTTATTTAAGACGTTGTTTAACAGTCACGAATTATCCATTAATTATTTTACTATCATCAATTAAAAGGTATTGTTAATTCATGTGTTTAAATTTCCACGTAGTGTGTACCGTTCGTTGCTTAATGGCCGTGTTGTTGCATGGTGGTGGGAGCACGCGCTGGCGCCGACCTTGACAATGTCGTCGCGTCGTTTCTTTGTGCTCGACACTTACCTATTTTTGAAAGTTAATATAGGAGTAGATTAAAAATATATCTTACCATCCTATGTCACAATGTAGTTTCTCGAATAGCACCAATGTCGAATTTATATTACCTCGACT
Source organism: Pharmacophagus antenor (assembly GCA_018245475.1). Taxonomy (NCBI): domain Eukaryota; kingdom Metazoa; phylum Arthropoda; class Insecta; order Lepidoptera; family Papilionidae; genus Pharmacophagus; species Pharmacophagus antenor. The sequence goes on from DWQX01003162.1 coordinate 18,174, forward strand.
TTGTTTAGGAAAAATTAATCTTATCACTTTTATAATTCTAAATGTTGGAAGAACAAAATCAAAATTATCTAATTTTTTTATAGATTAGTAATTTATCATGTTCACGTAAAATTTTTATATTTTCGTAAGATCTTGTGCGAATTGCCGAATCGATATTAAGACGTTTTTGCTCTTCAGACATTTTATTCGTAATTGTTGTATAAGATGTAAAGCGCTTTGAACTTCAAAAATATAGTTTACAAACTTTGATTTTACGTTATATCAAAATAAACAGATAATTACTTAAACGTGTGCTCAACAGTCAATGGGAGGAGCGTAGAATATGTAAGGTTGAAACTTCGTGTGTACTTTTAATCAACTTAAATCTTGCGTACTAGTGTTGATTCGTTAACGGTTGTTCATATTCAGCAATTACCATTTATACAAATAGATTTATGCCATATCATTTAAAGTAACATTAGTATTTAGCAAAGTATGCAACGATTATAATTATATTCGTTACTGTAGATAAGCTATTTTCCTCAAACACCACTTTATGAATTTTGTACTCAGAAAATACTTTTAGTACAAACAGAGACTGTAAGTAACTGTTTTTCATCAATTATAAACGAATATATATATATA
>DWQX01003163.1:0-18822 GCA_018245475.1 Pharmacophagus antenor
ATTCAATACTCTAATCCCTGATCCGAGACGGCGGCCCGATTCGAACAACGTAGCAATAACAAGACCGTGACCGGACAGCGCTACTGAATCTACGTAGAAAAGGCGAAACATAACGACGTTAGGAACAAAGGCATTAGTAAAAGTTTGCTTACTTCAGAAGTAACATTTGCTCGCTGTTCCTTATATATTTACAGTGCTGTGATTAATTATATTTACTGAAACTGAATTTACGCATTTCAAGTAAGCTAACAACACATTCTATGTGATACTTTTTTGCGTCATTTGATTTACAATTAGCGTTATCAATTTTTTACTGTGTACAATAAGAAAAGAAATAATTTCACAATCATAAAATTTGTCAAAAAGCTTTTTTAAAATTTTTACTGATGACAAAAAGGAGGTTCTCAATTCTAAGATCAACTTTTTCTTTTCTTTTTATTTAAAACTATAAGTTGGTTTTCTCTTAAAAATATTATTCTTAAAACCATATATGTTGAACGTAGCAAGCGAGTATAAAATAGTATTTATTTATAAAATCAGTCATATTCGTATCATTTATTAATACTACTTATATCATTGATAATATAAAATATATAAGTAGTAAATAAAAATTAAATAATAGTTATTCTTAGACAACCTCAATAACAATAATTAAATTGAGATATATAATTTTTTAAAGTTTTTACGTTTCAAGATATTCGATTTAACACTATAACGGTAATTACAAATAAGTAATGTTAGAGCACAAACCGTCAGATATTAAAGAGAAATATTTTTGTGAGTAAATTAACTAAAATCAATGTTTTTTTTTTGAATGCATATAAGTAGGTTTTTATTAAAAATATATTCGTATCAATATGTCGAAGATATCTTAGAAATACAAATCAGAAGTGCCGGAACTTTATTTGGAAAAGGGGGGTTACAAAAGTTAGAAACAATTTTTTGGCAGACCGGCAAAATTTTGAACTCTATTAAACGCAATGTAATTTGTTTATATCACATATAATAAGATCCAAAGTAACTTTAAAATAAATGTAGTGTTTGACATTAATATCTATATCATTGATAATGTTGAATAATGAGATTCATTATTACGAATATATATAGAATTTTAATTCGTCATTGATAAAAAGTTAACAAATTTGTTGCTATACTTATTAAATACGTTTTCTGCACAAGACCATGAACAAGTTTAAAACTATTGTTTAATCCGATCTTTTTTTATTATAATATGGTGACATAAAACGTTTTTGTATTTCTTAATATTTCCCGAATTTAACAAACGAATGTGAAAATGGCCTACTCTACAATCCGACAAGGTGATGAACGCTCCTTGAGTTTTGATAAACATATCGATAAAAACGGCTGGTACGTATCTGGCCACTGCAATAGTAACGATTTGTAAATGTAACAACTATTTCCATTTAAAAATAAGTATTTTGACCGTAATGTTTCGAGCTTTTATTCACTCTACAAGAAAAGAAAAGCCAAGAAGACCCTAAGAACAGCAAGCAGGAGCTTAGTTCCAGTGCAAGTATAATATGCGATAAACGTGTTCACTTAGGTTTTTACTTTTTACCTTAACGGTCTTTCGACTCATTACAATGGCAAAGCACATCAACAAATAAGTAATATCCTACAACTAAAAAATAATACCATGTGGATAGCTAACGCTTATAACCATACGATCAACAATTGGTTTCTCGATTTACAGACTTTTACATATGTGCTTTTAAAGAAAACAACCGTTTAGAAATATCGCCTCGATAAAATTGACGATTTCATTACTTTTTCAGAAAAATTTAAACGCGAATTGCAATTTTCAAAATGGAACAAATGTTACATTATTCATTAGTTTTGTTCATTATTGTTATTATTAACTTCTTAATCAAATTTAGGTCAAGAATATAGAATTTCGATAAATAGGTAACTAACTCTCTGCATACACATAAAATGTGAGTTCATGAAAAAAGGTGATTGAACTCAAATTATGTTGTCAAGTGGTTTGCTTTATATATATATTAATACAAATATTATTTTTATTGGTTATGGTTAAAAAAAAACAAGAATAAATAATTGCAAATATTACTTTGTCTCAAAGTGCCACATAATGATAGGACTTGAAATTTTATATTGTAAATTAAAGCTCTTACCTTAAACCAAGTCCTGTTTTTTCCTTAAATAGCAAGGGAGTAGTGAAGCCATTTTTCTGCATGTATGATATGGTAAGTTCAGTTCCATGCATCTCAATGACAGCCCCAGTATGTTCGAATCTAGGACTTTCTAGTTTATCAGCAAGGGAGAATCCTCGTCCCCCTTCAGCCTCATCGTCCCCAAGTGCCCACTCATCAGAGTAGAGCTTCCGTTGTTTGCGTTCCCGCTGATACATGAAATATGTAAAATTAAATATATTTATAAAATCAAATAAATATTGTAATAGCCAAAACATATTACATTATCATTGGTAAGGTTATGAATAAAATGATATATTTTTGTTATTATATAAATAGAAAACAATATATTTGTTTACAGTACTTTAAAAATTACACATGAAGCCAAAATGTATAGTAAATATACTAAATATAAAAATTATACATATTAAAATAAAATACAATTTTTTCTTTTCTTTGAAAATTCTGAGGTAACATCAAAAATATTAAATACATATTTTTATCTGTTGTGACAGAAAAACAGAATATTTTTTAAATAAGTTTTTGAAGAACTTTATAAAATAAAATAATTTGTTATAATATTACAAACAACTTGTTATCAACAAAACTTAGTTGTAAAAGATTCAGGTTATATCTATATATAGCAAGGCCAACAAAAAGCAGCAATAAGAACGCAAAGTAACTTGAATCTAAGGAACAATAAAACTTTTAATAATGATGAAGTCGGCCGTTTGCTTTTATAAACAAAGAATGTGTATCAGTGTCAGGTAGAGTACTGAAAAATTATAATCTACATCTCATTTTAGGACGATCGTCTTTTATCCATAAATTAATTGTTCGGCAGAAGATTAGTTAAGTAATAAAGCATATTAGAGTCACGCACGACGTGTGGTCGCGGCGCGCACGCCCCTGGCCGCCTGCCCTCCGTCAGCCCGCGGGAGGGAAACGCCTTCGTCCCTTCCAGATGCCCGCTAGGTATGCTCCAACATTGACGTCTTTGACGCGCGCTCCGCTGAGTGGACCGCTTTTTGTCATCGTCGTTACTTTATAATGCCGCGATCTTCGGAACTATTATAGATTTTGACACCTCGCATGCGCGAATGCATACGACCGCCGCGTTTTGAACTAGCTCGCGGCGTAATCGAAAAAAAAAATAAAGTCCTATTACTCTCGCCAAAGAAAGTAATTTTAATGCCATGACTTTAAACATAATTGCTATTATGTTCCCGTAACTTTCATAAATCGATACACGATGCAGCGATGCACCATTTCATGTTTACGTGATCCCAGATAAAGCCACCATGGCGTCACCCGGGACTAAATACGTAAAAATTTAACAATAAGTACTCACCAGTTGCCTCGACACTTGTTTTTTGTTGTTCGGCAGTGTTTCCGACATGTTTCTGTAAGTCAGAAACACTGCACCGCGAAATTAACACTATTTTACGTAAATATTTTACACGGAGCACGAGAAAAAGTAACGCAATCCACCATTTGCAACAGTCGACACTGCTGCCAACATCGCAGCAAGCGATCACTCTGACTACTCACGTGAAGTTGGCGATGCTGTGAGCGACCTATTGGTTTATTTATGAAATTTGATGGCGGGAAGATTTAATAAATCGGAGAAATTAAATTGTATTAATATATAAAATAAACAATATTGACAAAGGTTATGTTTACTATAACAATTATACTTTCAATTAATTTTTAGTATTTTTATAAAATGTGGTATGCTTTTTATAGCTATCCATATAGTCTAATATGATATACATGATTTTCAATGACTGATAAAGTAACAACCAATTTTTTTTTCAATATACCAAAATGATTTAAAAGTAATCATAAATTATTTTGTTGTTAATTGAATTTTGTGACATAAATAATATACAAGTTTTATCAAGTAATAATATTTAGGAAGTTGTTCTGTATGGAAATCTTGAAATTATACTCATTACATAATTAATATTAAAATTAACTCATTATTGAATGGTTTTAACACTGTTTCAAAAATATTTGTATATTCATTTTACAATTATAGCTTTTGCAGTTTGATTATAAAAAAAAACATTAATAATTGATCAGGAAGATGATTATATTGAAGTTTCGTAGAAAGTATTTAATATAGAGTAGGTTAAAATTTTTGGTATTAAACCATGCTTTTTATTTTTCTTTGTTGTTTTACTTTAATATGGAAATTGAAATTAATTTGTTGGTAATAAAAGTTTATTAGTTACTCTTTTTATTTAAACCCAATTCTTAATTTTAATATAGCAAAAAAAAGCAAATTAAAAAATATATAGATTGAAGTACTTTAATACAAATTTTATTTTTAATAGTGCTCAAAATAATTGTGCTGTGGTGTTTAATGGATGAAGATTATTATTTTTTTAAAATAAAACTTTTTTCTATCTGCCTGTGAAAGACACAACATTAACCAGTCCAACTGTTTTTGAGATCATAACAAACTGATTGATGGACAAAAAATTGTGTATTCTTATTTTTGATGTATATAAAACCTGTATAACCTTTCGTAGTAATTGGATAAACAACTCTTACAACCTGACACCAATTTTATTTTTATTTCATAAATTTCGTACCTCTCATTAGCTGAGACACCAATGAGAGTAACGTTAAAATCGATCCAAAAAATTTTGAGATTAATTCGGAACAAACAACCGAATAGAAAGACTTACTAAATTCTTTTAAAACAGATTTCTTGCTTAAAGTATGGATTTAAAATTAGGTAAAAAAAACTGTCGTTTTGATATTACTAAGAAGATATTTAGTATTTATTAGTAAAGATTTTGTTAAATAACACACAGCTTTGATGTTCGATTTTTATTAGCACGGTGACATTACAATATTGCTAAACTTAGAAAACATTTAATTTAAAAATAAATGTTGATGTAATAACATTTAATAAATAAAAACTGTAATGCAAAGACAAACCTATAATCTATTTATAATGACAAATACAATTTGCTGAACCTACAGGCGTTCTCCTGCCATATTTATAAAATTTATTGTTACTTCATACCAACTACCGCTATAAGAAAATGGTCATTTAATGTAAAAGTCAAGTAATACAGGCCTGTCTAGTCGCAATTTACAACAAAGAGTATAAAAAAACTTGACAATTTTTATGGGGAATTAAGCCAAACTTTGAGCTTAGACTCTCAGATTATCTGAAGGAAATAACTATTTTTAAAGACAAACATATTTGGAATAACGGTAGTAATTGAAATTATATTTATCTTGATTTTAATAAAAATGATGAATCATACGTTTAAATTGTCATTCTGTATTGTTCATATAAAATTTTATTTACATTTTCATTTAATATATAACTAACCTTATTATAACGATCCAATAAAAATACAAGCACAGTCGCTTTAATGGCGATCAAGGGAAAGTGTTGATACTGCTTTTATACTTTATTGTTTAAACTATTTGTTAAACACGTGTAAAAAACATAAATGTCTTTACGATCTTGTGTTAGCGACAGCATCATATTAACTAATTCTGATAATTAATTATTTTTGGATTATTTTTTATGTAATTTTATAAAAAAATCGATAATATTCGTGGTTCCGTTAATGAGAGGTATTTGTTTTTTTTTATCTTAATAATAAATTATCTATAAACATGGTTGTTTCAGTCGTTGCAGCTAGATGGCGTTGTATACAGTAACTGTTATGTGTGAAATTTAACAAAACTTTTGTTTTATTGTAGAAAAGTATATTAACCAAGTGTTATTGGAGAATTTAAATGAATCAATGTTTATGAGTGGCATTACAATCAAATAAAACTTGTTATGATCATGAATTTTAAGTAAAGAGTACTTATTGTTGAAATATTAGTTGAATCCCGTATATATAATGCGCTCTTACAATTTGAGTATAAAACGAGATACTAATAATGAAGTCTCTATTACAATAATAAGCCGAGATTTTTTATCTTGTGTTACGAGTACTTACTTTTTAAAATAAGAGTGTCTTCTCAATGTTCGATATGTTTGTGTAAAATGAAAACGAAGAAAGTTAAACATTTCTTTATTTTTATTTCAACACATTATATACATATACTTACAATCATGCAAACTACTATGGAATTTAAAATTAGTACGATATTCAATGTCATTCTCATTTTAGTTCTGCATTCGTATTACTAATTTCTATTTAAATCTCTGTTACGAATCGAATTATTACAACTCTGTAATAATTTAAAAATATTTACATCTAATATACTACAGATTAAAGATGATTTTTTTACAACTAACCGTTTTTGTTTCTCTGTATTAAGTACTAATAACTATTAAATAAAAAAAATATATATGAACATTAAACAATGTTTGAAAATTTTTATTATTAACTTACAAATACAAAATATGATAAATATAATTTAAAATTGTCAATAGTCAAAACGCGGTAAGTTTTAATGAAATAATAATTTCGTAACAGTAATTGAAGTAAATGTTTCAAAGTAGTAGAAAACAATGTACTAATGTAAAGCAACTATAGAATAGAATAGAATAACAATAACATTAACATAACAATTTAATTAAAAAAAAAAAAACAAAAGTCTGATAAAAAGATGTTACTACTTTTATCTTTAATATCACAATTACTAGAATAATTTTCATACAAAATATGCGTTTATATTTTCAAGAGTTGTGTACCCAAGATTGTGTTTAATTTTATCGTTATGTAATAAAATACAACGTAATATCTTACTTTTGTACCTAGTTAAAAACAAATAATCATAATCATACAATGAATAAAACTATCTGTGCGTTATGTTCTTCACATTTACACTCTAAGTGTTATTCTGTAATATTGCAGTGAAGGATCTTCCATAAAACAATCACTACCCATAATGCCGTTTTCTTTAAAGAATTCTGTCTGTTTGTTTAGCCAATCGATGTATAGTTTTAAATATCTGTCTTCAGGTTCCACGTCAGTATGACCCAAACAGAAAATCCTGTAGGCGTCTTCGCCATACTTACCTATACCGCACAGGTCACTAGCTCTTCGCCATTTGGACGACACAAACTGGTAACTCAACTTCCAAATCATATGTCCACGCTTCTTTAGCCCCAGTGATTCAAAAAACCTCTCCAAAGACGTTGGGTTATCATTAAGTACGTCATATGGTGTTGGATATTGTTCAAAAAAGCTTTTAATAAAGCGCCTGGCGGTCTTGCCCGAAGTTTTTGTTAAAAATATCGTTGCTACTAATATGGCCCAGGGGTTTTGGGAAAATTCCTCTTCAATTACATAATGCGGTGACAGAGGCATTTCACGAACAGTTATATTAAAAAAGGGCTGTATTTGCAGGAATTCCGGTTCATCTATATTTAATTGAGTGATACTTAACACATCCGTTTCTGAATCTATTGATGTCTGACTGAGATCTTGGGACGAGTCGACATTTGTATTTAACGCAAGTGAAAATAATTTATCAGGACTTGTTTCATTAATCTCATTGTGGACGCCTACTTTGAAAAACCTACTAATGCAACTATTATCGCTGGACATTGCGAGCCTTTCTGAAACAAATGTAATTATGTCATTAATAGTTTATATACAAACACGTATTTGTCCGTTTTTTGTAATAGTTGCATTTCTTTTTTTTATCGGTTACGGTCTAACACTTGACCTCTATTTCACCCGACATTAAATCACAATGAGGCCGCAGATGGTTAAACGTTATAGCCCAGTATACTTTTAGCACTCACACGTACGAATGCCGGAACACAGCAATGCTACAAACGCAATGCTGTTAGGGTGACAGATTGACTTTGATGGTGGTAGTTAGGCAGGATTCGAAAAACCCTATCACCATCCAGACTACTACTGCTGTGGCTCGAAATTCAAACCCAGGACCAACACAAAACAAGGAAAAAAACCAAAGGACTAAACCCATACACCACGGAGACAGTAAAAGCGATAATAGCTCACTATACATGGTCCAAAAAGCGTAAGTTTGATCTCAAATCTAATAAGGAAATTACCATGTTCCAATAACGTGCAACATTATTCTGAACTTGGCCAGCGTGGTGACTTACGGCCTTGACTCTTTCTATAATAGAGAAATGGTTCCCGATAGTGGGACATAAAATGTGTTTATGTTTATGCTATGTATGCATAGTTCATCGTGTTTTGTTTCAACTATACTTTTATGGTAAATAATTTGAGTATTTCAGAACACGTTTAAATTATGACGATTTGGCCAATTAAAATTTTAAAGTCTCGCCGTGATATCGCAGACATTGTTCAGATTTAACCACGACTATTTACGAATCTCAATATTTTTTATTTAAATTTACTATAATTTTATTTTAGGTATTTGAAAATATAATTAGTTTATTTTCCATTATATTTTAGAAAACGTTTTTAGAGAATTATATTAGTAATAGCTTTTTTAAGTTTATAATATAATTCTTCCCTCAGCACTCGAGAAAGACACAAACGTTATCATGATGAGTCACACAGCAATGTGTAAGAAATAAGATTGTAAACAAATATGAATAGATTTTTGCAATCTTTAGTGAAGGAATTACCACGGGTACCTTCATAGAAACTGAAAAGATACACTGCCATACTAAAACAATAATGAGAAAAATTAATAAATCTCAAATGGGGATAAGATCATATTATATTTTTTTTTTATTCTATTGGGATGTATAAATTTAAAGGTTTTACACTATTGGCACCTTACAGAAAAGTGTTCCATCAAAGTAGGGTATAAAAAAATTGTTTAAAAATTAGTGTAAAAATATGTTTCCTATATTTGAATTATTTTTATATTTTCTTTAGATGAATGATATAAAACTGCGTACATCAAGCAGTCCCAATCGTATTATTCGTATTAAAATAAAAGTCCGACAAATAATTTTATTGTCAATCGGAACCAAGAAGCAGACAGGAAAGATAGTAGAGATTTCAAAGTAAATTATTATGTAAATTAGAAAATATGGCGTTGTGGATAGTAAATTACTTATTAGTAACGGTTTTTAAAATTGAACAAAACAACTTGTCCAATCAAATCTCATGGGGAATTCCGCATATAAAATTTTCAAGCTTCATTTAACACAATTTTGATGAAATCATTTTCTCCTTTTAGTAAGATAATAACAGTTGCCGACTATTATGCGCTATTGTGAAACGTGCTTGCCCAGAATACTCTGGCTCACCTACAGATATGACGCCGGAGTTGAATCCGGGAAATCCGTTTTACAAGGCATGCGTTAAGGCTCTGCTTTATGCAGTCAAGACCTGAACAATTTAAATTGCTACAACACCTCTGACACGAATTATGTCAATATTTGCACACATTACACGTTTTTAGGGATATAAATAAATATTGCAATACAGTTATATGTCTAGATAGTAACTAAGGAGAGTCACCACTAATATAAAAATAGTATAACCCAAATTGTTTACCAATGTCGTTTACTCAGAACGTTATTCTAAGCATTATGTTATCGAATTAAACCGTACGAGTAAGATCGTGAATAGCAACAAGTTTGATACAGCTTTGCGGAGTTCTAACTTATTATGCACTATAAGCCTCAGAGACTATAATGTGTAATCTGATGAAAAGTTATTACGAGTAACAAGTAAGAAGTCATTATTCGTAATTATAAATATAAGTCAATTATAATCATACAAAAACAAGATAATCTTTCGTTCATTTTTAGAAGTGGTTCTTCCCCGTTACATTAGGCTTCTTTATGACACGATTTTTGTAACAGTATTGCTTAACAGTCAAAATCTACCATAACGTCATCTATACCTATTAGTTACAAAATGTCAGATGGTTCTGCCCCATAGGCACAATACTAAGAAACGCGCTGCGATAACAAATACTCGCTAACTTATTATGTAGGCGTGAAATCTATAAGTGCAACAATAATTATATCAATAATTAAAAATATAACACGTGAGAACTATCAAAAATTATTACCACACGTACCATTTTATTACACATAATATTTAATAATATCTTAAAAAATTAATAAAAACATGTTTTTCTATATGTAAAAAAACTTGTGTTTCTGTAATATTTTTATTATTTTTGTGCTATGAGCTATCATTTTTTGAAACTGGATGTAATAACCCCAGTTAATATTTAAAACACTTATTACAGCGAGAATATCTTATCACTCCTTCGGGATAATGGATTCAATCATTTATTCCTATTACCCACAAGATTGTAATTTTTTTTATTATTTCAATGGGTTTTGGTCATACGAAATCGTACAACAAATCGTAGTAATACGACTTTGTATTCGATTCATGATAAGTCTCATAGTAAATTCCAACCCACCACTTAAATTTAATACGTTAGCCCTTGGCTATCACAAAGAAATAAAAATAATGTTTTGGCAATTGTACAATGTAAAAACTTTTACAAAAAATACCCCTAAGTAAACGTTATAATTGAGAACTTTCTCTATTTCTTTGCTCACAAACTGTTTGCGCTTATTTACTAGCGTGCTGAAAGAACATTAATACCTTCATAATTCATAACAACAGATACCCGTTACACGCAAAATAATCATGAATCGTGGTTTTCGACATTAGAGATCCCACGGTATAGCCCTATGATTTGAACAGCCTAATTATATACGTAAAGATGAGATACGACCGATCATTGTTTATTTACTATTGTTATTCCTATTTTTACCAACAATTGGCTTAACAAATTATTATTTTTATCTATTTGGGATATTAAACAAAGACCCCGGTAAGAATGAGAACTCAGAATAGTACTGGTTAGCACAGAATGATAATAGTTGTTTTAGCTAAAGTAAACATAAATAATAATAGTTACACGTATCTTCGACATAAAAATACAATCAACAACTGTACTAATTAGTCTCTAATCCTAACTTGAGCGACGAAGTAGCCACATCCCTCACCTAGGAAGGCTAGTTTTCCTGCATTGAGATCACAAACTCAACAATCGAAAACAAACGTTGAGCTCCCTGCGAAGTATACGGATTTCGCTCCTTTCATTTCAAGCCCCCGCCATTAGATGCATACAAATGACCAGTATCAAACCTCTATTACTGAACTCCTTCGTCACGACTAGGCGGAAACCTGTTCGAGAAACTGTTACGCCTAACCTAAAACAATGAATGGCAACACTCAGGATGTTCTACATAGCAAGAAATTGCAGATGTTGCCAGGAGACTAAAGAAACATTTAATTCGCCTAATAAATACACTATTGACAGGGACATCCAATCAAAACACCGTCGTGAACATCTCCTCTATTTCTTAAAAATAATAATAATATTTTAATTACACCTGTAAATTCTTTTGTATTTTATAATTACGCCAAATTCAATTCTATTCACCCGAATGATGTGTATTATTCCACTTCACGTTTTAAGCGGAAGTTTTGCCACGCCCAACAATTGTGTGGAAACAGTTGTCGCCAACGGTATTTCTCGACCGATACGACTTGAGGAACTACAAGAAAAAAGAATCTGCATCCAAAAGAGCTTTCCGAGTATTGCTCCTCTCTATGAGCGACGGTGATCACTTCCCATCACGTGAACCGCTTGCTCGTTGCCTATTCTTTCTTTAAAAAAATTAATATAGGACAACATTGTAATTTACAATTACACGGGCAGAGTCCATCACGCTAAAACTATTTTTTTTTTTATAGAACAGCGATAAAAACTAGCTTATAGGCCACGTTATAGAGAAATGATAATGGTCTATAAATACATGGACAAACCGATTATCAATTAATTACATGGAATATGTAATCATTTAACATAACTTCCAAACAATTACGGTGCAGTAATATGTACGTATAGTTTTGTTTTTGATATTTATATATATGTCCAGTTAAAATAGTAACAACTGTATTCTGAGGAGTTGTGTCCAGGCTATCATAGCACAGCATTGAAGGGGGCGCGGTTGTGTTCCGTGTGGCGTAAAAATCACCACAAAACTCCTTTCCCTAGAAGGAAAATGAGGTATTTTTCGAAGAAACCCCACCTACATAAAAAGCAATAACTACGTTATTTTTTATGCTTACGATGTTATTTTCATTCGCCGACAGTTTGTCTGCACAAAGTTATTATAATTAATATATTTTACAGCCGGCCCGGATGTAACGGAGTAAAACAACAATATTAAACATTTTAGCAACCGCGTTATGCTATGTGAATGTAAAATAATTGTATATTATTGTGCCTTTGAGAAATTTTTTATGTATCTATTACGTCCACGCGTATACGAGATAACGCGTTGAAGCTAACACATACTTTTTTTATCGGCAATGGGGTAACACTTGACCTCAATTGACTCATAATTTTAATTAACAATGCGGCCGTAGATGATGAAACGTGTTCGGCGTTTAGAGTGCTAGCTAGCTAGCTAGCTTAGCTAAGCGGATTCGAGAAAACCTTATTAACTAACGACTCCATGTGGTTCCCGAATCGAACCCATAACCTTCGCGTTGTCAGGGCAGCGGTATACCTCTGCTCCACGGTAGTACGGTGGTACTCATTATAGTGTTTCAAGTCTGTCCATGACAAAAATAAATACGTAAAAAACACAACAACATAATAGGTATTGGATTTCAAGTTTTTTATTATAATTTTAAAAGGTTTTTGAACAATTTACATAAAGTCGCTTACGAAAGGTAACACGTAATAGTCAATAGACATTACTCGGTAACCGATCGGGCTTGTTCTAGATCTTAATAACGTAAGTCAATAGATATATGTGATCGGTAAAAGGAGCTGATTTTACAACATTTCACCATAAGATACAGTATTTTTTTTCTGTGCTTTATGCAATTAGGCGAGAGGTAATAGGCAATGCAGATCTTAATTTAATTTTTAAATGTTACTTACTAGCCTTTTTTTATTAACTTAATTAAATATACAAGCAACCCTCGACTCTCACACTTTCTACTTTAGCACAATTCGCTATTTCGTACATTCTTAAAAATTGAACCTTTTCATCTGACATTGATTGAGAAATACTTAGCATTTTGTAAATATCTTTATCAAGAAAAAAGAAAAAAAGTGTGGTATTCAACTGACTCTTACTATGTTTATAAAGTAAATACCCGAAGGCGCTTAACGACTGTTTAACTTCATTACGCATATATGTTGATAAATAAATACTTTAAAACGTACTTCTCGGTGCATTTGTTTAAAAAACTACTTTCGAACATTCAACATTCGCACACACTTTCAGGAATCAATTATGTACCAATTATGTAAAGTCGAGGGCCCACTGCATATTACAAGTGGAGACTATTACGATAAATATAGTTTTTAAACGACCTCGTGTCACAGTAGAAAGAAAGTTGAAATAATACATCTATACAATATTTATCACGTTATCGAAGATTTACAATTTAATTAATTACCAACCGTACTCCTTTAAAATAAATTCTTTTTTCTTTAGAACATATTTCGTATATATCGTGTAATCTACGTAATAAAAACTTCGTGTTCTTAAAAGGGGTATAAACTTTGCAAATCTTTAATTCGCCATTGGAACATGTGAATCACAGAGAACAAGCACGACAATAAGATTAAGGTATATTACTTTTCATATTTGCAGTATTTACGCACACGCATCTTAACCCGTCCAGTCGGATGTGGTAGTCTATGCGAACGGTCATAACCTTTATGCGAATAACAATATCGATCTCGTGCCTGTTCGCCTATAGTAACTGTTTATTCATGAACGCAAAACATCAACTTGTTTATTCTGGTTCTCCAGAACAATTGAGGGGGGGGGGAATAACACTGGATTATTGTAAACCTGTAGTACAATATTTAGTTTATTTGTGTGTCGAAAATAATTTGTTAATATTTAATAAATAAGCATTCACATTGTTAATAATAATATACACATTGTTGGATTTCCAAATATTTGGATTTAACATATTATTAGTACATTATATGTATATAATTTTATTTTTTCCTAACTAGATGTAAGATAATAAAGACTGGAAAATTAAGCTTGCATTTTTTTTAAAGTTTTAAGGCGAATGTGTCAAGCAGTAATTTGTTTGAATTGGTTATTTATTTATACGTAAACGTTACAAAACATTTTCTGACAATCCGTCAAGCTCGAGACCTTGCTAGCATGGGCGTAGTATCAGCTTGAAATCACTTCTGCTATGTTGGAAATATTTACACTACAGCTTCTTAAAAAAGGGTAGAAGTTAAGTGAGGTTTGCCCTATTCCTGTTTTCATTTTCTTGCATTGCAATAAAACCAACCCATGAGCGATTCTCGAGTCTTTTTTAGTTTAAACAAAATTCCACGTTATTATTACTGTTTTCGGGCCATTAATAGCAATTAACATAGATGTTATACTGTTAGAGCTATGTGGAACACATAATTAGCAACAAAAATAACCCAATAGTTATACGTTAATATTTTTTCACTTTTTGTTTTTATGAAAGATTCAGTGCACATTATAACAAAATAAAAAACAGCAAAAATTTTGTAGTTGTAAAACAATACTACATCAAATTAATGTTTTCGTAAACTAGCCTACCTTTGTTCCTCTGTTTGGCTTATAAGCTGACTCAAACAATGCATTAATGAATAACCCACACCATTGTCTCATTGTTAAGTACTACACTAGAGGGGATCCGTGTCTAGATCAGCTGGTGTCACACTTGAGCGATTTTAAGTGTGGATATACGATGTTCCTTTTTCTTAGTGGCCAGCAATGAACCGCCGTTTATTGCGAAAGGCTGCATCGCCGCGAGAGCACGTGCGCGGCGCGCGTCTTGTCGTAAAGAAATAATAAAAAAAAAAACTATAAAACTTTAACGTCAAGCGGTTACGGTTCCGATTTGTTTCGCGACGGTACAGAGTTTTCATACTTGTTTACAAAACGATTTGCGAATAGTTGTCGCCGGTGTGTCGAGTGTCGAGTTTACAGTTCGATATTGAGCGGATATCGTTGTTTTAAAGCAAACGGAAGCGTTTGAAATTGTGCGGATGTTCTGGCAGATATAGTAACGCTAGTTATACCGCATAGTTTGCGATGCAACTCACGAAACTACGAAAGACAACACCTTTGGAGGAGAAAATGTAAGCCTTATTTATTTGTAACATAAATTGCTAATTTTGTATTCAATTAGTGTAAAAATTAACAGCATAAATGCTATATACGTTTCACACAAACATAAACAAGAGAATGAAGGTCTGCAAGTCGGAATAACGAATCTAAACTGCTGGTTAATACAGGCAGAGCACGCGTTTCCTTACTAATTACCTCGTTATCAGAGAGTTGAATTATGTAAAGTGAATTAAATTTAAATAAAGATTGAAATATAACTATAACTTTACTCATAGGCTATCAATTATCTGTGTACCTTTGCATCTGACGTAGACTTTCTCAGTTCCTCGGTGTTTATATTTGGTATGCGGATAAATTGTGTTCCGTAATTTTTCTACATTACATTTGTTTCCTGTAAAAGTATTTTTTCATGTTCATTTTAATTAAACAGACTACAGCGATCAAAATATTTTTGTCGATCTAAAGTTTTTGCTCCATTTATACAAAATAGTTCATTATCACTAAAATCGATTCATATTCATATGTTTGAAACCGGATACTTTTTTAACCAAATAATGTGTTTGAATTCGATTCGTTCCAAATAAATCAATAACAATGTCATTAAAACTTAAATTTGCAGAATAACCAATTTCGTTATCATGTTATTTCAAAAGAGGCATACGTCATTAATATGAGTTATGATATTATTAAATCTTGAGCTGAACTCTCGATAAATGTAACATTATTTTGCGTTAACCTCCTATTTTAAAAAGCTAAACATCACTTATTCCATTTAATCTGAAATAACCAATCTTGAACAAAGTAAAATTAATAACAAATTATAATCTGTTTCCTCATGATACACCTGAATGAACCTAAAACAAATTATTTTTAAACGCAGAAAAGCAAATACCAATATGAAACATCAGCTCCGCATTGATAGGTAAGTATATAGAAACGGTGATGAACATTGTGGTTCCATTAAAAACGTTCACAATACAGCAAAATATAAATAATAATAAATGCAGCCAGCTAAACTTTTTCATAGATAATTGTTTTATATTACTTCGATAAGGTATTTCATGTCCATGCGTATAGAAACTAAAGTCCTGATTGATTCAATGACTCGCTGACCTTTATATCAACATGTAGCCTAAACTGATGGTCCCATTGACATAAGGTTAAAGGCATGACTTTTAGAAAATTGGCCTCTAAGGGGAGGCCTAATTTTTTCATGGTTTAAATTTCAATGAAACTTAATTTCCGGGACGATAGACTCAATAATTGATGCACATTCTAAATTTAATCTTAGTTTTAAATAAAAAAAATACTGTCCACAGAAGAGGGTAATGGCAAGTATTTAATACACGTATTAATTATGGGTTACATGTTTCATCACATTTCTGATAGGGTGTAATCGCGCAAAGAAATGGTTCTTTGTGAACTGTTTGTGAAGAATCTCATGTTCTTACAACTTGTACATTAATTTTTCAAGGCACCAACACAGGTACAATTACTTGTCTACACTACTCACACATAAATAATGGAGACGCGAACAATCTTTCATGCTCCTTATCTCATATTGACCTTAAGTTAAAAAAATTGGCGAGTAAAAAATCCTTCCTGCAATTTTCCGTCAACTTTTGGCGAGGCGGTTTTACGATGGTTTAACACGAAGTTACGTATGTATTACCCATTATAAAACACTGTTTTATCGTTTGGCTCTATATACAATAGCGGTTAAGTCAATAATTATAAAAGAGGTCCTCGGTTATCATGTGTTTTAGCATTGAATAGAAATGCAAATGTTGAGATGCAATTGTGGTCAAGAAAAAAATAAATCTGAAATGAATATATGCGAGGAAATATGAAAATCACGTCAATAAAAATTATAATATAAAAGACTAGCGTAATACAAACATATCATATGTAATAAAGAAAGCCATTTGACAAGGAGAGTTTTAAGCAAGTGGGCGCATTGCAATTAGATGAAGACCAAAAGAAAGTGTGAATTGATTGTGGTAAATGACATGAGTGAGAAGGGTGTCACGACCGATTTGACGTATGATAGAAGTGAATGGAAGAAAAATACATGTTGCGACGAAATCATCAAACGGAGTTAGCGTAGGAATAAAAAAGAACCACGTCTATCACAAGTGACTGCGGTAGTCCCAAGTAGAAGGTTTTCGCCAACGGAAAACAACCAAATTATTTATGATAATTAAAGATATTGGTGAATTTAAAGCAATTGGATATCCGAATCATTTAAAATATAACATTATCCGCCGCGATTTTAAAGACAAAGAAAACATTTTAACGTTGTATATTTTATTTGTATATTTTAAAACTGTGATTTACATATATTTAATAAGTAAACATCATTTTCTTCTTTAATCCCTTTAATTGATGGTCGATTGATAAATATTTGTAAGGAATTAAATAAACAAAAAACAGAATGCATAGTCACGACATTAAATTGCGATGGAAGGATTCGTGACGAATGGCTTTTTAATTATGATACTCTTTTTGGACATATAAAAATGAATGTTTGTATTATTTTTCGGGGCCACATCGTCACATGTAAAACTGTATTGTCTCATTACCCATAACAGAATTTTATTCACAAACCACTCAATTAGCAACAATAATCTCTTATTTAATTAATTTATACTTAAACGGAGTCACTCTCTCCCCGGCCAAATTTTAAATCACTGTGTATCGCAACTTTTACTTGTTTCTAATTGATAAATCTTTAACCACATTTGCCAGTAAGTAAGCAACAGGTAGAACACAAATAAATTTTTATTTCTTATATTCAAGAATATCGAGTTCATTCAGTCATTATGCTTAAAACTTGTCTCTGCTGTTCAATGAATACTCTGTAAATAAACACCATAAAGAAGGTTGTATACCAATCAATACTCAACATCTCATTGTCACAAAAAAGTAATATTACAATAGGAAAAATAAAAAAAAGATATGAGCAATCCGAAACACCGTTAAAACTGACAGTAAATAAATATAGCAAATATTTTATTAAAATTACATTTGTAGCAAATAGCACTCAGCATCTACCGCACTAGGTAGGAAAAAAAGTAATGATGAACATCTCCAAAACAAAAAACAGAAAAATTGCGTCATTGTATCAAAATTACACAGCACCTTATAATAAATCTGGCATCAACATTTCGTTAGTAGTTTGCTCTTAACTGTTCGTGGAAAAAATAATTTTAACAAAGCGGTACGAGGTATGGTTTATGTCATGGCACTTATTAAAATAATGATAAAAAACAAACGAAAAACTATTGGATAATGGAACACACTTAATTTAGTACAATAATTCGAATTTAGTTTTTTTTAATAGCGTTCGGTAAATCGCTTATTACTAGCCGGTATATATCTCCATTATATTTAATCGAAGTAATTACGTTGTAAGATAATTAGAATATCTAATAACTATATACACTGCCGGCCAAAAGTTTGAAACCACTTTGTACACAGGTTATAGTTTGCAAAATATTTTAAATCTGCGTATGATAACGTAACAATATGAACACCTGTGTAATCTACTAATCATTTTGAATG